>JBAMBL010000410.1:0-15706 GCA_037043405.1 Drosophila subquinaria | reverse complement strand
AAAAAAGGAAAAAAAAAGAAACCACAAAAAACCATTTAAAAACTGCCAACCCAAAAAGCTGCACAGCTCGTACATGGATGCAAATGAGAGCGTACGTGGAATGGCCCTGCTTTCTCTGCCTCTTCCTTCTCGACTCCTTCATCTTCTTCGTTCTATCTTTGATGCCACAAAACACTGGGAAAACGTCGCTTTGTTGCAAGCACCTCCACCCACGTCAAGACCTCTATCGCTACCTCTTCTTCACTCTCGGTGCTTCTGCTGCTGTCACCTAATCCCCTTTTCAATAAGATTTAAATTTGCATTTGACACATATTGGACGACGACAACGGCAACGACAATGCCACCAACAACAAGAACAACGACAACGCAACAAACTGCGCTGCGAATACGAATAAATATAGTAAAATACGAAATAAAAGTGTAACATTTGACAAGTCGAAGATTACCTGCCCTATAAAGCAAAATGTTTGTTTGTTTGCTTGATTACCAGCTATAAATGTCATATAAGCCCATTTCATTTTTTTGTTTACTTTCATAGTGTAGTAATAGTATTAAAGAGAAACAACAATTGCCGGCAGAGAATAATTTTGGAAGATCTAGCTACTTAATCATCATTCATTTAATTATTTGCATGTTTACTAATTTATGAATCATTATCTAAATATAAATTGAAATACATGTCAATTATATTATATTTTTAAATTAAAAGTTTTAAATTATCATTTAAAGTAAAATGAAATGATTTATTTTATATTATTATATTATGTTACAAATTTCAACTACGTGAAAGTAGTTAACAGCTCAAGCATTTAAAGTAAACATTGAAAGTATTTGTTCTAAAATTTACAACTGAATTTATGTAGTTGAAACTTCCAATATAGTAATGCATATCTTCATTATTTTTGTAATTCGATTAAAGTTTGCCACTTTGGTGCTCAACTGTTAAGAAAAGTTAAACTTAAAACAAATTAAGGGATTCAAACAAAAAAAAAATTAATAAATAAATATAATTTTTAATAAGCATTAAAATTAATGTTTTGCTTGATTATACAAATTTTAAATTAAATATGTACCATAAACGAAAATTGAATGAGACTTAAATTAATATGCCAGAAAGGCTGATTGAGAATAATATAAGTAAACTTTACCAATCCAATAGCATATTACACATAGAAAACAATACTACCCGAATCGAAAAGTGTATACAAAAACCATAACATATTCGTAAGAGGGAATGCAATGTAGTGCTTGGAAAGGAAGTCAAAATCTATTGATGGGTGGGTGAGGAAAGAAATACCTCAGCCCCTAGCTTAGTATCTATAGTATGTGTTTCCCTCAGCCAGCTAAGTGAAAAGTTATTCGTAGCGTAAAAGAATATGCACGCCATTAGCATAGCTGGTTAAAACAGTTGAACTTGACTGTGATGGTTTGTCGGTTGGTTGGTTAGCTGTTTGACGAGTTGGTTGGTTGGATGGTTGGTTGGTTAGTTGGTATGTTGACAGGTGGGTTAGTTGTTAGCCCGGTTAGTTGGTGGCTATGGCTGCGACATGCTATGTGATTTGATTTGGTTTCACTCCATGCCCAGGCAAGAACGACTAAGACCACGACTACTCGCATTGCAATGGGGTATGTACGTTTTGGCTCGGAAACCCAAATAGCCGACATTCCAAAAGTCAGCTTGAAAATGGACATGACAGAGAAATGGCAACTGTGCCAAATAGCAGACAACAGTTTAATACTTTCGCAGAGCAAATAGCATTGAACTACTCTTAAAAAGTCTTTAAACTCCTAAGGATAAAATTGAAGGATAAATTTCAATGTATTGAGAGAAATAAGTAATTGATTGGTGTGTGTGTTTTTTAAATGCAATTTGATACACTCATTAATATCCACTTTAACATTTTACTAGTATTTTTAAGTAGCATTACAACTTACAAAGTTCCTCATTCATTATTTACGTTTCTCACTAAAATCCCATTTGTTTCATTCTATTTCTGCTTCCATTTCCCACGGCAATCTTCATTTTTCCCCACATCTGGTCTATGTGGAACATTTTAATGTATTTATCGATTCATCCCACACATGTTTTGCTCTGTGGTGCTTATCATTTATAATGGATACGGTCTGTGTAGGGGTGTCATACTTTCGTCATTCTCTGTTTGCATTCATTATGATTTCCACTTGCATTCTCGACTTTCTCTCGGAGAATCGCACGCTGTACCTCATACATATATCAGTCATGTGGGGCTGTTTGACTCTCTGTCCATCATAATTTATCCATTTTCTTATGCTCTAATTGTGTGTCGTCTAACAATTCAAATCGAATTACATTTGCCAGTAATAGAATTCTCCACTTTAGTTTTCTGTTGTCAGCACACGCTTTGTGATTGTATCTCGCATCTTGTATCTCTTATCTCGGGTCTGCTTTGCTGCTCTTAGCTCGCTTCATTAAAAAGTAAGTCCTTTTAAATTGGCCCCCTTCACCAATTGGCATTCATGTAAGCCAATACCAGGGAGTCGGATGTGTTTTCATTTTCTCACTGCCATTCTCACTCCAGCCACACTTGAAATCGTTTTGGCCTGGTCCACACGCACATTTTTTTGCGCGTGTGCCTTTCGATTTGCTGACTGTGTGTTTGCCCAGTTAGTAGAACATAACGCCCCGATCCAATCCCCGAGCTTTTCCGCTTTTCCAGATGTTTGCCTGGCAAATATTTTAGACTATTTAGCTTTGGCCAACGAGCCAATATTGTCAAAGGGTTATCCCCTCCCCCTCGTTTTCCCCTCTTTATTCACCACAATTTTCTACTCTCCCAAACCTTCAACTGTTTGTCATCCAAGTCTGACAATGGCTAGCGGGCAATTTCCATAAAAGGACAAGAGGCTGTAACCAAGCGCCGTCAAACATGTTAAGTAACAAACTATTTTGCATCTTTATTTCTCTCTTATTTCTGTCTTTGTGCTCGTATCAATGGCCAAGCGACTGGGCAGTAGGCAAATGTGAAGGCTATTCGCAATGTGAATAGTATGTGAGTGTGAGTGTGGTTGTGTGTGTGTGACCCACTCGAGCGATGCGAATTCCTTGACGCAAAAATGTGCGGCTTTCACTTGCCACATGAGCAGCGTCTGCCTCCCGCCCGTCCCCCATACCCAGTATTTAACCTCTTTCCCCCTTTGAACGCAACCGCCTGTTGTCTCCACTTCTTTGCTGTTTGCCTCTGCGTTTTGCGTTTTTGTTTGCAGAGCCATGTCAATTTAAATCTATGTCAAAACACACGGCTTAGTTGAGGTTTATTTATGTCGGTCCAACTCTGACTCTGGCTGCTGTCGGTAGTCGGTTGTCTGTGCGGGTGCCACGCCCCCGCTGCCTCATCCCCTTCATTCCGACGCAACAGCCATTGCTTTTAACCGAATTCAATAAAAATGAAAACCGTTTATGTTTGCCTTTCCGAGTCACGTAAATGGATATTTTGCACTATCAGGAAAATTTTCGATTTCCAGTTTTTCACAAATTTGTGAAATTGGTTTGGCAAACGGTTAAGTGCAGCGGCAATCCCCCTCCACCACAGAAACCCGAAATGATAAAATTATAATTTCCGTCGTATTTCATAGACGTATTTGTTTGGCAAACGCAAAAATGATTTCACGGACATGTCAGAGTCACAAATCGTTCGATTTGATTCCACTCACACACACAAACACACGCACACACACATATGATTAACATCAATCAGTGAGGTCGTTTCAATCGCTCTGTTTCTACTTCTACTTCTCCATTTCCCATTCCCATTTCCTACTCCCCATATTCCGTGCTCGTTCTCGTAATTAAAAATCAATCAGCGTGTGACATAAAGTTCGACGATAGCACAATAGACAAGGCTACTTACTAAACTGACCACTAGATGGCGTGCAACCGCAAAAATTGAGGCGTAAACGCGTCCATTTCATGTATGCGGATGAAATATTTGACATGACCTTCAATTAACGGCGAACAAGTGATTTGAAACATTGGATTAAGGCCGAGATTTGAGTTCAGGCAACATATTTTTATTTGGATAGTGATTGAGTTTGGGGAATGGTTTGGCGTCAATAGCTTAATTGGAGAGGAAATAATTGTAAACCAAGTTTATATTTAGAAAGGAATACAAATTAAATTAGGTTCGGGGACTCGAGCAAGAATTGTGGTAATGGGAAGTTTGTATTCATGTATTAGTGGCAGTCTATTTTTGTGTAAAATTTGTTCGAATAATTGAAATCTCTGACATTTTAGGAGCACCAAATTTTCAAACGGTTGTTTTCAAAAGCAAATTTCTACAATAACTATAGAGATTATACATGCTAAAAAAAATACTTGCAACTTATGTTTCTATAAAATATTTTTTCCAACAAGAAATATTTATTGCTAAATTAATTTTTTGACACACTTTTTTAACATAACCTTAAGGATTAATAGACTGCAGTATTTCTGGTAACATGCTGTGAAGGATTTAACATTAGTGTTCAAGAGCACTCAATCATTCCGAAGGTTTCGGATTTTCGGGATCTTGGAGGGGGCTTTGGCTGGTAAACGCCCTCCAGACATTATCAAAGTATGTCTATTTAAGATTTGACTGACAGTTCAACTGGAAGAAAATACGAGTATATCAGTTTTGGGGGCATGACGTGTAGCTGGTGTTCATTTGTTTATGAAATGTTAATTAGCTTGAAGTGATTCCAGAATGGGCAGAGAATTCTTAGCCCAAAGTAATGACAGAAGTATGTAGGCCAAGTTGCGTTGGTCCTCTCTGCCGGCTTAGCCGCCGCCGCCGGCTATTTCTGGCCTCTACGCCGCCGCCGAAGCTAACACAATCGGCGTAAACCTCTAGCATAAATACACAGGAAGAATGGAAAATTTGGTTATGACTGTCGGATCAGGTCGAGTTATAAACCGATCGAAGGGTATTAATTTAACTTACAAATGTGCATGCTAAGACTTGTGGAAACTCACCTGGTTCGTGAGATAATCAGGTGTAAGTGGGAGGGGAACAATTTTCAATTTTGGAGCTAATGGGGCCGTTGGTGCCTTTTAGAATTGTTTTTTTACAATTCTCATCTCATCTCGTCGAATGACACTTCGATCATCAAAATCCGACAACTGGTTAAAAAAAAAAGTATTTTTGAAATTTTAAGGGGGCCTTTCGAAAATGAGATTAAAAGTCAGTCTGTCTGTTTGTCTGTTTGTTTGGATCAAATCGTTAATTTAGCTAAAAGTTTGAATGAGGACTTGTTCCTGCTCAAAAGTCTAGAAACGTTTGTTTACGACTTTTTGAAAATCGCTGGTTTAGCGGGAAATCGCTAAAAACCGCTAAAATTAACCCATATAGCATCCAAACGATAGAAGCTACACATACGATCTATATATCGTTGAAAAGGTATTTTGAAGGGCTTTTTTAAAGTGCATAGGTACATAAATTGCTACAGGGGAAATAACGTATTTTGTCCCACATTTTGGCGGATTTTGAGAAAACGACGCTAACTTTTTTTTTAGTTTTCAATATGTTGTAGTTTGTAAAATTTAGCGTTTTTTGGTATATGACACAAACAATTTTACGGATGGGTTTGGAAGATATAACCTATTAACTATAAGTTTACTCTGAATTGAAATAGGACAGCAGCAACAAAGTTGCATAGCAGGCAGAGTTTGAGAATGCTGATAGATTTTGCGCTTGGCATGTTGGCATGTGTGTTAGTTAAGGCAACCACTGTTGCCAGACAGTTTGTTTATGCTTGTTCACACAAACAATAAACAACGTTTGACAATGATACACTGCCAAAAAATATTGCAATTGTCAAAATCTCTGATGTCTTATTCAAAAACTTCTGATATCCTACAAAAAAAAACCTCTTTACGAGGTAAAAGTCTAGTGACGAAAACAGTTTCATGTCCCAAAATTTCTGATATCCAATTTTGTGACGAATAATATAAAATTTTACACGTGAATTATTTAAAAATATAATGTTTGTCACTCGGCACTGCGCAAAAAAGTACTATTTATTAATTATGAAAAATTAAGCGCAATGTGCCCAGTGAAAACAATTTTTTTTATTAATAATTCATGTGTAAAATTTAACATTATTCGTCAGAAAATTGGATATCAGAAATTTTGGAACATGAAAATGTTTTCGTCACTAGACTTTTACCTCGTAGAGAGGTTTTTTTTTGTAAGATTTCGTTATACATGGTATGAGCATTCGCAATGTCCAGAGGGCAAAGCATAAACAGATCAATATAGCGGAAACAAAGTTTGGGGACACCCACAAAACTACATTTCGCTGTCAGGAGCAAGAAATACCAAGTCCAACAACAGCCACTGTCGCAGTTCCCATGCAAATTTGGCAAGGGCCCCTCGATTCCCCTCCGATTCAATGAAACCCTCCCTTCCAAAGTTCGTTGGAGAAAGAAGTCGCATTCCCTGAGTGACCGAGTCTAATTTCTGTCACAGATTTACGTGACAATGGCCCGGGGAGCTCACTCTCTCTCTCTCTCTCTCTATTTCTCTCTCTCTCGCTCTTCTTCGCTATGCGAAGGTATAAGAAAAGCCAAAATAAAAGGAATCACAAACAGCACTCAGTGGTAAGTTCTAGCTATCGGGCAAGCAATAAATGCTTGGGGAAAAACTAAAAAATGTATTAAAATAAATACTTAATTAAATATTTTTTGGGTACAATTCAAATATGATTACCCGTTTATTTTACAAGTCATTCTCAATTGACATATAAATTACCAAAATTGACCACTGTGCAGCAGCAACAGTAACCTAAAAAACACAATAAGAACAACAACAAATGACACACAGCTCGACACAAAAACAATTACAAAACAAGTTCCATCAAAGCGCTGCTTTTTGTGGGTTCCACTCAGAGAGCGAGAGAGGGAGAGCTATGTGGACTGTGGACTTTGAGTAACTAGGATCCAGGAGCTGAGGTTCGTCTTCGTCGTTTTGAGGACCGTCAGTCAAGTCATAAAAATAAATCTAACGACAATGTGAACGACGGAGGAAGGAGAAGCAGACGGGCGTCAAAACTGGAACTATGAAGAAACATCAACAAACTGGGTGAGGTGCGACAGGTTGAGTAGCTGCAGAAAAAGAGAAAGAGAGAGAGAGTGAGAGAAGTACCTCCTCCATTGTTGCTTTGCAGGTCTGATTTTTTTCTTACGTGTGTTGTTGTAAAGGTTTTTCTATATACACCCATGCTAACGCTTCATGCTTTACGCTTTATGCTTGCTGTCTGATTCTGTTATTGTATTCCAAAATGAATGCATGACACATATCCGGCTGCCAGTCCTCGCATGCGTTCCACTTTCGAGAAAATCTTAAGCTTAGTCCAAAGCCAAGAGCCTACAGCCCCAGAGACACTTGACTACATATCACATCAATCAGAAAGATATCAACAGGAAAGTATGTACAATGTACAAACATGGTATTTGTATTGTACACAAACATTCATATATCTGTTGACAAATGATTCATATATATATTGACAAATGGACAGTTGTTCCCAGGGAACTTATTCGTAGTTCCACAGTTCACCTTAAAATACATTCCACATATGCAGCGTAAACTAATTTCTTTTAGATTTTCCACAAATTATGCAAAGTATGTTTATAAAAGATAATTTCATTTATAAAGAAGAGTGAACAAGAGTGAACAGAACTGCCTTATTAAATGATCCACAAAATATGCTATACTTAATTTAGAACAATTTCTTTAGTAAATGACTAACAAGAATAAGCCGATCAATATGAATAGACCAATCAGAAGAATAGATCCAGAGTTTAATTGAGCGGCATCCACAAAGTATGCTATACTGACTTCTCTGGAATGCACTTCTACAAAAACGGTAAAGAGGACTAGGCAGAAATGAGTTTACTGAGACTTTGATGAGTTTAGCATAAGCCTAAAATGAATAGTGAATCAAGGTAAAAAATCACATATTCTATTCTTAGTTATACATTTTTGTTCTCCTTTTAATATAACTATTATTGGTTTTGAAAAAATATTTTTAGTTTTAAACTTCGATTTTAATAACAAATACGCCATCCGTCAATTTAATTACTTGACATACTGTGTATTGAAGCATTTGAAAGATCAAACTCTAAAATCCGCAAAAAAAAACAGACATCGACATACACAAACTCTGACCAACTCATCTGGACTCAATCACAGGCCATGACATGAAAGTGTCCGACAGCATTTCATTCATTTTTGAGCCCGGGGAGCAATGTGAGTGGCTGTCCCACACACTCCAACCCCCTCTCACTCCACCCCACCCTTACTCCCACCATTCTCCCCTGCCATCGCTTGTTTACTGGCTGACAAGTGCTGTACGTCCAGCTGCGTTTGCGGAAATGAGCAAATGACTGACCAGAGTCAAACGTCCCCCCGTCATCACTTCCCCCTCACCCTCCCCCTCCTCATCCCGCTTAGACTACCCAGTCGGATCAATTGGGCAGTGTGCGAGCAAGTCGCATGTTGCTTGGACTGCGCTTCAATTAAAGTATCGCAGGAAATTGAACTTTTAGTCAAGACCATGTGATTGGAAGGGGGTAAGTGGGTGGGGCGTGGGGGCAAGGATACGGGCAGTATCTTTAACACCTTACACACACACACTCCAATCACAACAACATTGAGAAGAACAATAATCACTTCTTGGGGGCTGTAAATTCTTGCTCGATTTTTTAACCGTTGTACCTGTAATGCCACGTTCACATTTACGTTTCACGCATTAGAAAGATTCGCCATGGCGAATTACGACAAACGACGCGGCGTCTTCGACTACGTCTGCGTCCACTGTTGACTGCGCTCGCTTTGGGGCCGCTGACGCTGCCACTACCGCGCCAAACAACAAACGTGTACTGAGACATCCGCACAACATTATGTGCATTTCATGGCCGACGACCTTCGCCGTGAGCTTCGTTTTTAGAACACCCACGAAGCGCAAATCCGAAGACGAGTTCCGATGAGCGAACGAAAGCATACAATTAGAAAAACATTGTGCTAGGCACAAGAGACGAACATTAAAAGCGTGCCAAAAGTGCAGCGAGCGGCATTAAGCGTAGAAGAGCGAACAATAAAGAGCGCCGACCGACGAAAGAGAGCTTGAGCATGCGCAGAGGTGCCGACTGCTCTCGCATAATTCTAGTCTGGCAATGCTGCAGCCCAGCATCGCTGAAATTCAAAAAACGGACAGTGATTTGACGACGCTTGGCAATATAGATGAATGAATGAGTGGGACTAGCAGCACTGAGAGGGTTGAGGAGGGTGGGGATGGGGCTGGGGCGGTGAATGAGGTGTGAGTGGGATGGTGTGAGACTGAAAGTCTGTTATCTCAGGTCAGGCGATGCGCCCTTTGACCGCAGGTAACGGCCGGCAGCTAATAAACTTGAGCCCAAAATGTGTTCGTCGAATTTATCGTAAAACATTTCTAGTCCCCGAGAGGAACTAAGACTGACAAATGGCCACGCACACAGGCAATTTTCAAGTTCACCCCGCCCTTCCTCTTACAACCCCCTATCTACGAATTCAACCAAGCCGACTGACCGACCAACCGACTAACCAAGATATTGTATCTTTTTGTTGTGTAGTGATGTTTCAATTAATTTTTAAGGTGTTCCAACCAAGAAATATAACACCCCCTCTCTTACCCGTTGTTAGCCCAGTTGGCAAGGTCCGACCGCATGCTAAGATATGATGCCAGATTCCAACAGACATATAAATGGCATGCTGCAAAGAGTAAATTTTTCATAGTTGGGTTGCTCATCGAATGCGGATTAGAGAAGAGGATAGAGCTAGAGAGAGATTGAGGATGCGGATGGGGACATAGAAGTGGATAGAGATGAGGATGGGGATGATGTCGAGGGTGAGGTGCTTGTTGCGGTTAGCTGCATTGGTCAAGCTTTTAAGGATGACAATGAAGAATGACTACAGAAAAAGTGCTTTTGAATATATTCTAAGTATTTCGATGCCCATCGAGCTCTAAGTTTCGCAAAATAGATTTATGATATAAGTTCGATCAAAAATGTATGGATACACCACAATAGAGCAATACTTGCAATACAACAGAACAGATTTGAAGAATGTTTATCACGGGATATAGCCCCAATTAATATTGTAAACCTGTACTAACCAAAATCTAGAAGACGATTTGAAATGAACATTGTTTTTTAATCGTGAAAATTGTTCAGACTTCATAAATACACAAGCTCTCAAAAAAGAAAATACTTATTAGTGAAAAAGTTAAATTTTATGAGATTTGCGTAGTTATCAAGTTATTTATTTCCAACTTTCTTCCAAAACCATAAGATAATCAAAACCGAAAAACCCATTTAGTAACTGATTTTTGTATAACGGTTTAATTTGGGTCAATCAAGCATATAATTTAGTTATATGGTTAAAATGTAAACATATAATAGATTCTTAAACTAATTTGGGTTTCTATTTTTAATTTGAATCAATAGATCTTCTGTCTTGAAATCAAAGAATTTCTGTTTATATGATAATTTATTTTTAGCATTTTAACAAAGAATGTAATTTTTTTATTTGTGAGCCGATATTTCAAAACCGAAACATACACAAAAACCGGTAACCGTTCCGAAATCGACACACAGATTTTGTGTAACCGTTAATCGATATACGAACCGAAACCGTAACCTAAACCGATATTCGCTTCGGTTTGATACTCTGAATTTTATTGATTTGGATGAAATAAAATAAATAAATACTCAATCAATAACAGCATCAATATCAAAGTCCTTCCTACAATTTTGGATCAACATAAATTTTCATTTCGTTTTTAAATGAAATTGATTTAATTTTCAGTGTTTACATATTTAATAAAGGTAATTAAGTGACCACATTTTTAATATATTCATAATTACAAACTGTTTTGTTGCCCAACGTTTCCCATAATTTAAACAGGGTTTGAAAATGCTACGCTAGTAATTCAAACCCTGAATTTAGATATAATTTCAAACTTTTGATTCGTACGTGCAAATATATCGATTGAAAAGTGAACGAGTTCAATGGTTCCGATCTTCAATCGGTTCACACCCTTGAGACTGACTACAGAATCCTTCATCTTTGCATACCTAACTGCCATCTGTCTGTCGATGTGGACGTCTTAAGAGCTAATTCCCTTCAAGCCACATATTTGCAAATCTCTTTCTCAGTACGATGCACTTCAACAATTTTCAGTCAATTTTGTGTCAGCGGACGCCCTTCCATTTTCTTACCGGAGGGATGTAGACAATTTAAAACTCTGTTGGAATCAGTTTTCCCCATCTCTTTCTTTCTCCCTCCCTCGCTCCATCTGTTTCGATCTGCCTGTCGTTCTGGTTCTGTTCTAGTCGTAGTAGTTCCCCTAGCTTGTTGTGGTTTAATGGACTTGCAGTTTGCAGTTACTTAACAATTCGATGTTATTTTCGGTCTTTCACTTCCTTTTCGCGCTTTGCCCTTTTCGTGCTCAATTTCTTCTATTTTTTTCCTATTTTTCCCTGCTTTGCTATACATATATATATTGTGCTTGGTTCCTTTTTTTGTATTTTGGGTAATTGCTTGCCATTGTTGTGCTTCGATTGCAAAGTTGCACTCGTTCCCATCCCGGAGGATTTGAAGCGCACTGCAAATTGTGGTGCATTGTGGTCCAGGCAGCTAAACATTCAATGTGAATCAGTTAAAGCATCCCAAAATGTGAAACACTCCTGGCCCGTCTATCAGTTGAATATCAGAGAGACTTTTCTCGAGGAATCACAGGCTCGCACAAATTCACTCCCCAACCAGCACGTATCTAATTTCATTTCTCACTCTCGCTCACATGCGTGCCACATAAGAAACTAATTCAAAACACTCAATATAATTTATATCCTTCGCAGGCTATCTAAAGGACCTGGGACCGATGCTGCTGCTTCTTCTGCTCCTTTCAATCGCACACAATCGGCCCAAAAAGGCGAAAGAAATTTTTGTAATTTTTATGACCCCAAAAGACACATCAATTCCAAAGGCTAACTCCCGTATGAAGCAAGGATGGTGGCAAGTTAGAGAAGCACTCAGGACACAGGACAGGGGAGGAAGGACACGGGTGGCAGTTCACAGGACAGAATGTCGGCAACAAGGGAAGCAAACATATTTAAAGATGTAAGCGCAATAAAATAAAATAATAAAAATACAACTTTTGTCCCCTCGCCGACTCACCGCCCACTGCCCGCTTTGAACATTCCCTGTCTGTCTGTATGTTTGTTTGTTTGTACACCCGTTTGTATATTTGTTTGGTTTTTTGGGAAAGAAAAGCTGAGAGTTGGGGCTAGCTGGACTATAAACTGCTTCCAGTTATCTAAAGTGTTAAATCACCTGATGCCGTCAGCATGAAATTTACGCACATAAATCTTTCAGGACCAGGCCCAAGCTCAGTCCGAGGCCGAGAATGAGCTCCGAAATAACATAAACCAAACATAACCAGGCCCAAATCAGAACGAGGCTGGTACAAAAAGTTTTAGACTGTCATACTTAATATGTAAAAACATAATTTGCTAAATGTCCAAAAAATTACTGAAAGAAAAGGCTGAGTATAATTAGCATGTATTAAGGTTGTTGTTATCGTAAGTAAATATATCATGACATTAGGAATATTTTTCAAGTTTATAAAAATCAGTAATCTTATTATTGTTTAAATATTAATGGTAAATCACTGCGGACGGCAGTCCGCGCTAGTGACGAAAGCAGCACGAAGGGTGCGAAGGCGACTAGCATATATAACCAGGAAGAATGGAAAAATTGCTATGACTGTCCGGTCAGGTCAAGTTATATACTGATCGAAAGGTATCAATTTAACTTACAAATGTGCATACTAAGACTTTTGGAAACTCATCTGGGCCGATAAATAAACAGATGTAAGTAGGAGGGGAAAAATTTAAATTATTTGAGCAAATGGGGCCAATGGACCCTTTTTTTTTTTTTAATTTTTTACTATTTTTATCAAAAATACGCGTCGAATGACACCTCGATCATCCAAATCCGATTACTGGTTCAAAAAATAATTAATTTGGAAATTTTTAGTCGCCTTCCGAAAATGAAATGAAAAGTCAGTTTGTCTGTTTGTTTGTTTGTAGCAAAGCGTTGATTTAGCTTAAATGTTTGTATGAGGACTTATTCCCGCTCAAAAATATAGAAACGTTTAGTCTACGACTTTTTCGAAAAATCGCTAAATTAGCGGGAAATCCCTAAAAATTTAAAATGGTAAACAGCTACAGGTAAAATAAGGTATTTTTTCCCATGTTTTGGCTATTCAAGAAAAATCTACACATCAAATCACTTAAAAAAATTTTTTTCCGCGTTTTTTGACATATAACACATATCTGTCAAAATTTGTTTGGTCAAGATCTTACCTTTTATCTGAATATACCTTTAACCTTTACACTACTGCATGTACATATGTACACTGCTTGCAGCGTAATGCGGAAATTACCTGTTTACTGAATATATACATTTTATTTAGAATGGGAATAGGACAGCAGCAGCAAAGTGTCATAGCAGCCAAAATTGAAGAGTGCTGATAGCTTTTGCGCTAGTCTGGTGTGTTTGTAAAGGGGACCAGTGTTGCCAGGCAGTTTGTTCTTGCTTGTACAAACAATAAACACCTTTTGACAAAGTAATACTGTCAAAAAATTTCTGATGTCTTACTCAAAAATTTCTGATACGTAGGCTGCTATATATATTTCTGGCCTAGGCAACAATAAGTGTTGCCAGGTGCAATCTGATATTTCCATTGGAAAGGTTGACATTTTTTAGCATAACATCACTCAGAACGTGTTGTCATTTAATCGTGAATTGTTAAACTTACAGAGCTTTGAACAATTCAATTCCGTTAAAAAAATGGAATTGACACGTGAGCATTTTTGTGCGATCATTTTTCACAACTTTCGACGTGGATTATCCAGACAAGAGTGCATCGATGAACTTAAGTCTTTGTATGGCGATCAAGCACCATCCTATAGCACCGTGAAAAACTGGTATAACGAATTTAATCGTGGTCGCAGTTCGCTCAACGACGAATTCCGTGAAGGTCGTCCAAAAACGTCCGTTGTGCCAGAGAACATTGATGCCGTGCGTGAACTAATAATGCAAGATCGTCATGTGACATACCGGGAGATAGAGGCATCCTTGGGCATTTCTCCCACCAACATACATTCGATATTACATAAACACCTGACCGTAAAAAAGGTTTGTTGTCATTGGATCCCGCACAATTTGACAATCGCTCAAAAAAAGGCTCGTGTCGATTGGTGCAAAGAAATGTTGAAAAAATACGATCGCGGTGCTCCAAAAGATGTTCATAAGATCGTCACAGGTGACGAATCTTGGATCTATGCGTATGAGCCCGAAACAAAACAACAATCGACCGTGTGGGTCTTCGAAGACGAGCCAAATCCAACGAAAGTTGTTCGTGGAAGAAGCACTTCGAAGCAAATGGTCGCCTGTCTCTTCGGCAAAACTGGTCATGTGGCGACTGTTCCGCTTGAGCAACGAAGGACGGTCAATTCTGAGTGGTACACCACAATTTGTTTGCCTGAAGTCTTCGGAGAAATTCGAAAAACAAACAAGAGAAGACGAATCATTCTTCACCATGACAACACGAGCTCTCACACATCGGCTCAAACCAGCGCCTTTTTGACCGGCCAAAACGTCGAATTGATGGGTCATCCGCCGTACAGCCCTGACTTGGCACCCAATGACTTCTTTTTATTCCCGCACATCAAGAAAAAAATGCGTGGTCAACGATTTTTGTGCCCAGAAGATGCTGTTGAAGCGTTCAAAAACCATGTTTTGGAGGTGTCTCAATCGGAGTGGAAAAAGTGCTTCGACAATTGGGTTGAGCGCATGCAAAAGTGTATAAATCAGGCTGGAGAATACTTTGAAAAACAATAAAACAATTTTTGATGATAAATATTCGCATTTTCATTATTAGGCCAGAAATATATATAGCAGCCCTCGTATCCCATAAAAAAACCTCTTTAAGCATAGTATCCAGCGCCCCGGAAAATAAAATAACCTGTCAAACTTCATATAAAAAAAACGGGGGCAGAAACTTTTCGTTTACGTTTTCGTTCCTTGAGTATCCAGCAACTTAAACGAAATCCACAAATTCAAATCGATAGTTGTTCTATCGATAGCGTCTGTGGACTGAGAGAACAACTGACAGATAGCTCAGGAATATATTGTCGACAATTTTTTCGCGAGTGAAAATGGAGGGAACAGCTGTGCGCAAATCAAACAAAAGAAATTTAAATTTTGAGCACGAGCACAAAATTGCCTTAATTAAAGCAGTTGATGCAAGACCATGTCTATGGCGAATCACAGATAAAAATTCTGATATCCCATAAATAAACCTCTTTAAGCCGGGTATCCACCACCGCGGAAAATAAAAATTTCTGCCAAACTTCATATAAAAAAACTGAGGCAGAAACTTTTCGTTTTCGATTTCGTTGCTTGAGTATCCAGCAAGTTGAACGAAATCCACAAATAAATATCGATTAATGGCCTATCGACAGCTTTTGTGGAAAGGGAAAACAGCTGATGCACAGCTCAGGAATATATTGCCGACAATTTTTTCGCTAGTGTCGATTGAAATAATGGAAGAAAAAATTGTGCGCAAAACCAAAAAGTGAGATGAA
>JBAMBL010000408.1:0-27352 GCA_037043405.1 Drosophila subquinaria | reverse complement strand
GCACAGTGGGGCCATTGCTCATGTTGCATTGCAAAAATCGTAACTTTTGAGCCACATGAGATAATCGAATGATTTAAATGGCATATGATAGATAACTCTTTAACCTATGAAAAAAGCGTTCAAAAAAAATGACACGCCTCCTAGATGCTTACCTATGGGCTATCAAAGTTGAAATTTGTGAAATTTGTGAAAACCAAATAAAATGTTTGGCACCTTAAACAAAATATTTTTAACATTTTTGATTTGTTTTGTTTTACTTTTACGGTTTTTTAATTAAAAAATTATTTTCAAAAATTTATACAACAAAAAAAAAAAAGTTTCAAAAAATTATTTTCCATTTTCCAGTGTGAATCAGAACTGTGAATCAGAATTGCATATGTCGACCTAATTCCTATGACATGTATATGATATAGTAGTCCGATTTCAACCAATCTGTCTTATTATGAAAATGGGGCAGTCTTATACATCCAGACCAAATTTGGCTCAAATCGGACCACGATATCATATAGCTGCCATAGCAACAATCGGTCGAACTATGCAATTACTCCGCGTGTTTTTATTGTGAGGCTGCATTATTTTTTTTGATTTTACGTAAAAGGATGGATCCGGACGGGTATAACCATATATAATTACTTAGAGAAATGAATACTAAAGCGTTTTTAAGTAAGTTTACTGCAAGTCAGATCGGGACACGAGATTTATCGTCTACCAAAGTTCAAAAACAGTCAAAATCTAGTGTTTTGCAGGGACAAAGGCCGAACAACTTGGCAAAAATAATTTTTTTGGGGAACGCGTTCGAAAAAGGTAATGTAAGCATTTGATAGAGAATTTTCAAGGATTAAGAATCAAAAAAAGATTTTTAGATCAAGAAAAAATTGTGGGTTGTACAGCCTTTGAAGGTTGACCCATTTAAATTTAAAAAACACTAGATTTTGACTGTTGTTGAACTTTGGTAGACGATAACTCTCGTGTCCCGAACTGACCCGCAGTAAACTTACTTAAAAACGCTTTAGTATTCATTTCTTTAAATAATTATATAAAGTTTTATACCCGTCCGGATCCATCCTTTTACGTTAAATCAAAAAAAGTAATGCAACCTCACAATAAAAACACGCGGAGTAATTGCATAGTTCGACCGATTGTTGCTATGGCAGCTATATGATTTCGTGGTCCGATTTGAACCAAATCGTATAAGTTGTATAAGACTACCTCAGATTCATAATATGTCAAATTGGTTAAAATCAGACTACTATATCATATAGATGTCATAGGAATTAGGTCGACATACATATGTAATTCTGATAATTCACACCGGAAAATAAAAAAAAAATATTTGGAGATAAACATTTTATTTAAAATGAATTTTTTAATATAGAAACCTTAAAAATTAAACAAAAAATATAAAAAAATGCAAAAAATATTTTTTTTAGGTGCCATAAAATTTTTTCTTTCATAAATTTAAGCTTTGATAGCTCAAAGGTTAGCATATAGGGGGCGTGGCACTTTTCTCAAACACTTTTTTCATAGCTTGAAGAGTTCTCTATTATATGCCATTACGGCATATGATAGATAATTTTTAACCTATGAAAAAAGCGTTCAAAAAAAGTGACACGCCCCTAGATGCTTACCTATGGGCTATCAAAGTTGAAATTTGTGAAATTTGTGAAAACCAAATAAAATGTTTGGCACCTTAAACAAAATATTTTTAACATTTTTGATTTGTTTTGTTTTACTTTTACGGTTTTTTAATTAAAAAATTGTTTTCAAAAATTTATACAAAAAAAAAAATTAGGTCGACATACATATGTAATTCTTATAATTCACACCGGAAAATAAAAAAAAAATTTTTGGAGATAAACATTATTGAAAATCAGATCAGTGCATGCATGTACGCAATCGATATATCGATAAGTTTCCTTATAAGTTCTTTACAACACTGAATTGAATCAATGGTATACTGAATTATGAATTTCACCATTACTCGCAAATAAAAATTGAAGCTGACTAGACGCATCTTAATTTTGTCTCCGTTTTATTTCGCATGAAGAATCAACTTCCCAGAATCACCCATTAACAGGTTATGGGCCCAGACATGGTAGATTCGTGGTTGCAAAGAAACGTTTGAGAATTGCAAGTCAAACTACAATTTAAAAGTTACGAACTTTTAATGTGTGTGTAGTTATTTGTCGCATCGTCTTAATTACGCAGTAAGCAAAATGAATGGCTTATACCAAATAGAGAAGCTGGAAGAAGGAAATTACGAATCCTGGAGCATACAGATGCGCAGCGTTTTGGTGCATACTGGGTTATGGAACTTGGCATCGGGAGCATTAAGGCAGGAGGATGCGCACAAGGATTTTGATTGGATTGGCAAGGACAGCAGGGCCTTGGCCACAATCACACTAAGCGTCAAGGCATCGCAGTTGGTGTATATAAAGAATTGCCCAACGTCGTTTGAGGCATGGACAAAACTGCGGAAGGTGCATCAGCCAACTGGACCAGTGCGAGAAGTAGCACTATACAAGAAGTTGCTGAGTCTAAAAATGTCACCAGGACAGAGCATGAACAGTCACATGAACGCCTTTTATGAAATATCGGATCAGCTAGCTGCTGTAGGAGTACAGATAAGTGACAAGCTACGAGCGATCATCTTATTATCCAGTCTTCCAAAGGAATACGAAAATTTCGTTGTGGCGATTGAGTCGCGAGACACAATGCCGGAATTCGAAATTCTTTGCATTAAAATAAGAGAAGAAGGAGAGAGAAGAGCAGCTGATGAAAAAGAGCGAGACCCAGCGCAAGCATTTTCGGCAACGAGTGCGAAAGTAGGTGCAAAGAAGAACAGCAAAAGAAACGTCATTTGCTACAATTGCGGAAAGCGCGGGCATATGAAGGCAGAGTGCAGAAGCGAGAGTGCTGACAAGAGAAAGACACAAAGAAGGAACGAACACAAAGACAGTGTAGTTTGTTGGGTGCGCTAGATGCAAAAAAGTTTGATCGCGCAAAATGGTGTCTGGACAGTGGCGCGACAAGCCACATGTGTTGTGAAAAAACGCTGTTTACAACAATAACGGAACATACAGAAATGATCGGCCTGGCAGGAGACAGCTTTCTACGCGCTGAAGGCATAGGCGAGGTGAAGCTAAAAATGGACCGCTTCACGATTGTTATGAGCAATGTTCTGTATGTGCCAGAAATGATTGGGAATTTCATGTCGGTCAGTCAATGCGTGTCAAAAGGCAATGTTGTGCATTTTGATCAGAAGCGTGCAAAAATCATTCAACAAGGCGAATGCATTTTGGAGGCTGACAAGGACGGAAATTTATACACGTTCGAAGGCAAGAGCACCAAATGTTTTGCGGCTAACGTCGAGGGAGCATTGTGGCACAGACGCTACGGACATCTGAATTACAACAGTTTGGCGGATTTGAAGAACAAGAATATGGTGCGTGGCATGGAAACGCTATCGCTATCCCCAAACGCATCGTGCAAAACATGTATGCTCAGCAAAATTCATGTACAACAATTTCCACGCGCAAGTGAGAACAAAGCATCCGATGTTTTGGAACTGGTTCATTCGGATGTTTGCGGACCGTTTGAGACACGATCACTTGGAGGCAATCGATATTTTCTGACATTTATCGATGACAAGTCGAGAAGAATCTTTGTTTACTTCATAAAAAGCAAAGACGAAGTATTCTCAAAGTTTGTGGAGTTTAAGCAACTGGTTGAGCGGCAAACTGGGAAGAAGATGAAGTGTATTCGCAGCGACAACGGTCGTGAATACGTCAATAAAACGTTTGATGAGTTTCTCAAGGCAAACGGCATTGCACGGCAGCTGACGATCCCGTACACACCACAACAGAACGGCGTGGCAGAAAGGGCCAACCGCACGATTGTTGAGATGTCGCGATGTTTGCTGGTACATTCTGGACTGAAGGAGTCGTTGTGGGCAGAGGCAGTATACACAGCGGTGTATTTGCGGAATCGATCTCCAACAAGCGCACTGAATGAGACAACTCCAATGGAAGCGTGGAACGGTAAAAAACCTTCAGTAAGTCATCTAAAAGTTTTTGGTTCTATTGCAGTGGCTTTGGACAAGGGTCATCGCCGGAGCAAGTTTAAAGCCAAAGGCAAGGAGTACCGAATGGTCGGTTACTCAAGAACTGCCAAAGGGTATCGTCTTTATGATCCGAGCTGTGGACAAGTCATCGAGAAAAGAGATGTGCTTTTCGATGAACAAGATGACGCTAATCTAGGACATTCAGAGAAGTCAGTCTTTGATCTGGATCTAGCCGGAGAGCAGCCAAGCGACGAGAAGGATGACATAGAAGACGATGAAGGCTCATACGACGATGTCAACGTCGGCATAAACAATGACAAAAGCTCACACGACGAAGACAACGTCGGCATAAAAAATGTTCAAGGCTCAGACGACGAAGTCAACGTCGGCATAAACAATGACAGCATTAGCAGCGAGGGCTTTCTAAGTGCTGAGGAAGAGCAGCGTGTTGGGCCAGGCAGGCCAAAAGTTATACGCACGGGCAAACGTGGTCGCCCTAGGAAGCAGTATAACATACTTGGAGCTGCAGTAACCGGAGATGTATCAATTCCTGTGACCTACGAGGATGCAATTGGCTGCACCGATGCAGAATTGTGGCGTGAGGCTATGGAAAAGGAATACAAGGCTTTGATGAAGAACCAGACATGGCAGCTAACAGACTTGCCAGACGGTCAACGAGCTATAGGTAGCAAATGGGTCTATAGCGTCAAACGTGGCGCTGATGGCGAAGTGGAACGCTACAAAGCACGGCTTGTAGCAAAGGGATGTGCACAAGAGTACGGAGTCAACTATACGGAGACGTTCTTACCGGTATGCAGACTGGAGAGCATACGTCTAATATTGGCCTTAGCAGTGGAGCTAAATTTGTATCTACATCAAATGGATGTGTGCACCGCCTACCTCAACAGTGATCTGACAGATACTGTGTTCATGAAGCAACCATGTGGCTACAAGGATGTCAATCAGCCGAGCAAGGTGTTGTTGCTGAAGAAAGCGATCTACGGATTGAAACAAGCAGGAAGGGAATGGAACGCAAAACTCGACGGAGTGCTACGCAAAATTGGCTTTGTTCCGTGTGCAAATGAACCCTGTTTGTATAAGAACGAGAGTATGGATAATCTGGCATTAATACTGGTCTACGTGGATGATCTGATTATCGCATGTCAGGATAAGAACGATTTACAAAACATCAAGGCGAAGATTTCGAAATCGTTTGAATGTGTGGACAAAGAACCATTGCGGCTATTCCTGGGTATCGAAGTACAGCGGGAAAGTGATCAAGGCGACATCACAGTGTGCCAGTCGCAATACATTCGGGAGCTCCTGCAGCGACATGGTATTGAGAAATGCAGATCAACGGCTACTCCACTAGAACCAGGTCATCAGGTGGCTTGTCGTAACAATGACTGCCAGAAGATGGACGTTACTTCGTATCAATCAATTATTGGCGAATTGATGTGGATTGGCCTGTCTACGAGACCAGACATAATTCACTCAGTAACTAAACTGGCACAACGGAATCAGGATCCACATATCGAGCATATGTCAGCGGTTAAACATCTACTGAGATACTTAGCCGGAACACAGGATTACAAGCTTCACTACAAGAAGTGCGAGCAGGCCTTTATGGGATATGTAGATGCCGACTGGGCTGGCGACCAGACAGATCGCAAATCATATACGGGATATACTTTCTTTCTGGCTGGAGGTCCCATTTCTTGGAAGTCCGAGAAGCAACAAAGTGTGGCTCTCAGCAGTACCGAAGCAGAATACATGGCTCTGTCAACGGCGTGCAAGGAGGCTATCGTTTTACGAAGACTGATAGTGGAAATCGGCTGCGGCAATTTGGAGACACCAACATTTTTGTATGGCGACAATTTGAGCGCGCAGCAACTGGCAGAGAACCCAGTACATCACTCGAGAGCGAAACACATCGACATTAGGTATCACTTTGTACGTGATGTAATTAAGGAAGGGCAGATTGTTGTGAAATATCTCTCTACAGACAAAATGGTAGCAGACATATTAACAAAAAATCTGCAGAAACAAAAACACATGGAGTTTACAAAGAAATTAAGTTTAATGTAAATGTGTGCATGCCTGCAATGAGGAAGGGTATTGAAAATCAGATCAGTGCATGCATGTACGCAATCGATATATCGATAAGTTTCCTTATAAGTTCTTTACAACACTGAATTGAATCAATGGTATACTGAATTATGAATTTCACCATTACTCGCAAATAAAAATTGAAGCTGACTAGACGCATCTTAATTTTGTCTCCGTTTTATTTCGCATGAAGAATCAACTTCCCAGAATCACCCATTAACAAACATTTTATTTAAAATTAATTTTTTAATATAGAAACCTTAAAAATTAAACAAAAAATATAAAAAAGTTTTCTTTCATAAATTTAAACTTTGATATCCCATAGGTTAGCATATAGGGGGCGTGGCACTTTTCTCAAACACTTTTTTCATAGCTTAAAGAGTTCTCTATTATATGCCATTTAAATTATTTGATAATCTCATTTGGTTCAAAAGTTACGATTTTTGCAATGCAAAATGAGCAATGTCCCCACTGTGCGCCGTCGGCTGCGTCAGTTCACGTGCCCCTCTCTTCTTTGCTTTGCTTAGTCCAAATACAGCTCCTGTTCGGAGCTTAGTCTTAGCCACCGCATTTTGCCGCTTAGCTCTTCCCACACTTGGCCAGGACTAGTGCAGGACTGTTGTGAGAAGGAGGGGGCTGCTTTGCATGCCAGCCACTGAAAAATACTTTATATACACATATATACTATATAACGCCCTGCACGCTAAGCCAATATTTTGTCGCCAGCCTCTGGAGGCGTTCGCCGCTGCTTAAGTTATTCAAAACTGTGCAAGGCTTTTTATTCCGTTTCGTTTTTCATTTTTTTTAAGTCGACCGTCGACATTCAGCAAAAAACAATTAACCCGCTCAAGCTGAACTCGCCACTCGCTCCCCTGCCCTCCACTCTGCTTTCCACCTACCAAATGGCTCTCTTAACCTCCGTCGAAACTGAGAACGAGTTGACCGCTCGGTTCGCTAGCTCTTCCCGCATTGACTGGCCACAGATTTTCAAGATTTTTTATTATGCGATTCTCAATCCCCTGCAGCAGCATCAGCAGCAGCAGAGGTGCGGTTCAGAAGGGGAAGCAAGGGGAGCTTACACGGCTCGCGGACTCTTTACAAAGCGCTTTCCCTTTTCTATACCATGTGGGTGGCAAATGCCACAGACCCACCTCAACCACCTCCAGCTCCCCCACCACTCCTCACCGATACGCACATAAATTGCACACCGCTGACATGGTGTCAACCGTACGGCCGCTGCGAGCAACAAAACAGAGAGAAAGAATGGGAGCGAAAGGGAGGGAAAGGGAGGATACCGAGTAGATGCATGCAAGGAAACTGATGCTGCAACCGGATGCACTGACTCTGCCTCATTGTCTCCGTTTAACTGGCAGCCATCGAGATACTCACTGCAGCAAATGATGGTCCCAGGCAGGGGAAATGGGAAGTGGAAAGCACTGGGCTATAATGACTTTGTTGTGGAGTTGACTGACTACAGAGAAAAGAGTGTAAAGCGTTCTTGCGACATCACAATAAAGTACACAAAACATGTATGAGTTGTCTTTTGCAAGAATCTTCTTACTTGTAACTTTCAGCTTATAAGTTTCTGCTTGCTAGTTTTCTTAATGCTTATTTTATGCATACAGGGCTTTAAAGAAAGTATTAGTCTCAAATTAAACTATTGAATGGGTATTACACATAAATTATTTAAATTTATTATTATTATCAAGGTTTAAAATGGGGAAAAATAATATATTATTAAATTTCTAATGTTTTACCAAACATAATATTTTCTGTGCTCACAAAAATTAAGAAAACAGTAAAGTGTAAATAATGTTACAAATATTTTTTGAATTTTTACATTATTATAAATTTTTCAGGATTTATCTTCATTTTTAAATTGATCAGATACGGAACGAAATTTAAAATTATGTTAACTTCTCACATTTACACCAACTAAAATTCTTTTTATTATACACAGACAACTAAAAAAATAAAATAAAACAAAAACAATAGTTTTTGCTTATCAATTAATAGATAAAATATGTTTTCTTGATAATTACTAGAATGTACTTCTGGTAATTTAAAGCAATACCATAGTAAATGAGCTTCCGTAAATTTTACATATGTACATATTTACTTATGATATTAATGTATGCATGTAAGCATTTCTTAAATCCCCTATCAAACCACTCGGTAGTTCATTAAGAGCATGCACAAGCATGTGAATGTTGTATTTCAACCTTTATTTACACAAACATAATCAACATTCAGTTCTCTCTTGCCTCATTCCCTTTTGTTTTTAAATCATTGCCTATTGCATCCCATGCTCATTGCAGTTAACCGAGACATAGATACAGTATCTATGTATCTCAGTTTTTATACCCTGGGGGTATATTAAGTTTGTTCAAAAGTATGTAACAGGCAGAAGGAAGCATCTCCGACCCCATAAAGTATATATATTCTTGATCAGCATCAACAGCCGAGTCGATATAGCCATGTCCGTCTGTCCGTCTGTCCGTCGGTCCGTGTAAGCGAAAGGATCTCAGAGATGGTAAGAGCTAGGACCACCAAATTTGGAATGAAGACTCCCTATAATGTCAGGCAGAACAAGTTTATGTTAAAATTTTGCCACGCCCACTGTGAGGGGCGTAATTCATAAAAAACTGACAGCACCTTTTATTTTGGCTTTTAAGTTATTTTTTTTATATCAACGGATGTGGAATCATGCCCAGAAGCTAATCACCAACTTTCATCCCGATTGGGCCATAAATAGTGTAGATATTAACAATTTTGTCCGAGGTATTCTAATGGCAATTCTATAAATAGAATAGAGTTAATAGTCAATTAATTCGTTTTACATTTCCTCTGCAAGAATGTTTATCGAATTTGTCATCTTCAATCCAAGTTGCGGCGTGGTGGAAGTGATAAGTGCTCGGCAAGCGAAACGGGAGACCGAGGTTCGAGTCCCGGTTGTGTCGATGCAAATGATTTTTAATTATTATTTTTTTATTATTTTTATTTTCTTATTTTTAAAATTGGTTTAAATCACTTATCTTATTGTACATGTATGTAGCTGTCACAAAAACGATAGGTCGATATTTGAGGATAAGTACAAGAATTGCATGTGCATCTAATCTTCGGCATGCCGAAGCCTTGGCCCAGGGTATATTACTGTCGAGTGCACTCGACTGATCCGCTTGTTGTATCTGTGTATCTCTGTATCTGTGCTGTCATTCTAATAAGCTTACATGCCATATTGTAAGTAATTTAAATTGAGTCCACTTGTATGGCACTTGTACGCAAATGAACTCGAAATGCACTTGCCAAACCTGCTGCCTGCCTCATGGGGGCATATGCGATATGGGGCAAGGTGGCATGTGTCTTTGTGTGGTGTGGGGCAAGCAGCGTTGGCTGCTGCCGTCTGCGCTCGTTCAACTAAATGAATAAACTTTTTCCGTGCATACTCTTTGGCAGTAAATAGTGTTAAAGTTCACACATTTGAATTGTTTTTTGCCTTTTCCGTTATACACGCTTCTGCCTTACCGAAAGGTAAACTTAAAATTTCTATGAATAGATACAAATCATAAGACAATCGAATTTTTTATCATAAAAGCAAGAACAATTTTGTCGTTACCAAAAGAACATCAGCAAAAAGAAAACTTCAAAACGAAAAATTAATAGAGAAATGATATTTATCAATGGCATAATCTAATTAAAAGTCACTGGATGAATATAATTCTTAAAAAAGTCAGTGTGTTATTTTTTACAAATTACTTTAAATTAAAATCAGTAGATCATTTATTTTATGGTGTTTCATATACAAAAAACTCATTAATAACAGTTTAAGAATAAATAAATTTAAACTTAATTAATTTTCCAACAATAGAATTCTCCTGTTTATCTGCTTTTTGACCAGAAATTCCTGTGTACATCGCTCTCTGTACACTGTGCAATTTTGTGATGGAAAAATGTTGCATCAGTTCGATGCATTGCCGATATGCAAAGGCATAAAAGTTATAAAGCTGCCGCTGGCGTTGCACAAAAATTGCATCAGGCAGCCGAGCGGAGCGGAGCCACTATATTTCTAGGCCCAGGATGAGGCACAGCCCACTAATGCCAATTTATGGAGCGGGCAGCTAACGCCGCAGGCTGCAGTAAGCTGGCCACAGCAGTAGCAGCAACCAAACCAAGCCAGACCAGACCAACAGTCGATCGGGCCCCCGGGCCCTCACCTGGGCATTGGGGCCGAAATGCCTATGCATAATTTGACATGCGGCTATTGCGTAGCCGACATATGCATTTGAAATTATGTCTAAATTCGTGGCTAACAAACAAGGCCTCAACTCCCCCCTCCCCACTCATGTGTCCTAATCGACGGCAATTTGTTGACAGCTTTGCAAGCGAATGCTTCAAGCGAAGCCTGTGGAAATGACGCCATCGTCTAAATCTTGAAAAGCAACTATACGACTCGAGGGCAACTTTGTGTGGGCCGCTAACTCCATTGCCTCCAGTCGCGACGTTACCTTGTTACCTTGTCTTGGCCAAGAACCGCAGCAATCACCATTCAGACGGCGGGCAGAGGCGGGCTTGGTCAGGGAATGCCCAATGTCAGGCGCCTGCGCAGTTGACAACGTGCTTAAAAGAGCACCAAAGAGAAGAAGAGAGAGAGCGTGATTTGCATTTCGAATTTTTAGCTCATGTTGTGCTCCCGTAGCGGCTTTTTGCATTGGCGGCCACTTGACCTGCAGTCGACAATTGATGCTTACCGCCAGTCATAAAAATGCATCCTGGGGAGTCGACTCAGTCACAGAGCCTAGCTTTAAGGCCCACTCAAATTAAGTTAAGATGTTGCACAGGTAACAAGCTGTTTAACCTTGACCCCAGCTAATGGGTAATACGAGTACTCGCCACATTATTAGCATGAAATTAAATTATAGTACAAGTACTCTTAACACATAATTTTAATGGCCATCGCCATTGGTGTCGTCTTGCAATGAGGATCGTAAATTGGGTATCCAAACGTTAAATGCCTCCAATTACTGAGCAAGTCATCATCATTATTGTTGTCAAGCCTGCATCGTTAACACAATGGCCAAAACGCATAACCAGCAACAAAGCAACGGGATCCGGAGCCAACAATCCCAGCAAACTGTCAACCTAAGCGCTTGTTTGTATTTGGCTTTAGTCTTTAATCGCTTTATTTTAAAATTTTTGATTTGCACTTGCAGCTCTACTAACTTTTATTCATCTATACATTGTATTCAGAATGGAATGTTTATAAATCGAACACGAGTATTAGTAAAATTTATAACAAATGCGACTAGTAGATTATTTTCAGCAATCATAATAAATGTTCAAAAATGATGAATAAGAATTTTTCATAAACTAAGTATTGGTTTACATATACATACTCGTATTATAGAAAACTGATCCGAGTTTATAAATATAAAAATAAATTTGAACATCATCTTATTTTGGCTAGGATGATACGCTTTACTAACTAAAAGATTACTATTAATAGACTCGTACAATCCATCGTTCACAAATTGTATATTCTTATGCTTTTAGGCTTAATAATTCACAAATATCTGTGAGTGAAGATGTGACTTATTATACACGCTAATATTTAAAAGGGTGTACTGTATTTACTGAAGTGTATGTAACAGCGGGAAGGAAGCCTCTCTGACTATGTAAAGTGTAATCTCATAGACTGAAAAAGATAGAGCAACCAAATTTGTCACACAGGCTTCTACATTGTAGTATGTTGTATGCCAAATGAGCATATGCCCACAGTATTGTAGAGTATACAATATAACAAGTGGTCATATGCCCAACTTAAAGTAAGAGTGCAGTAATAGGATCCGCCGCTTATGCGGACTGGCCGCAGCGTGAGATCGCTAGCGTAAGCACTTCTTGAGTACGTACCATCAGTACATACTAACACACATATATACATAACTACACAGGCACATATATACTGCAACTCTCTCTCTCTCTCTGCCGACGCTGTTAGCGGCAGAGCTCACTTAGAATATGGTATGTAATAAGTAAAATATTAATTTGAATAAAACAGAGAGGGCACTCTCGAATACTATGCGAATGCAACCTGACGTCTTATTATTTGTTCCGTCTTTCCATTAAATATTACAACATACATACAGCTGCGGTCAAAAAAATAGTAGTGCTACCAAGCAAAAAACTTGAGCTTTGATATTTTGTTTCTAAATAAGAGTTTTTCTTTTCTGACTTTACCAGATCATTGTGTTGAAAAGCTTTTATGGAAATGTATCGT
This sequence comes from Drosophila subquinaria, assembly GCA_037043405.1. Taxonomy (NCBI): domain Eukaryota; kingdom Metazoa; phylum Arthropoda; class Insecta; order Diptera; family Drosophilidae; genus Drosophila; species Drosophila subquinaria. Next base: position 14,906 of record JBAMBL010000408.1, on the reverse strand, counting down.
TAGGACTTAAAAGCTTCTTCCATTTTTGAGTTTTTCTGTAATTTCGTGATCTATGCTATATTATCTCCGGTCAAAATAATAGTAGTGAATGCATTAAAAGTGGAAAAAAAGGATATTTATCAGGAAAGGCACTTGATTTGATATTTATAATTGTAATTTGATAATTTGCTATAAATTTTATAAACTTTTTTTTGCTTAGAGTTGTAACAATGGGGCGTGGCAAGCATTGCACTCCAGAAAAGCGTGCTCCTATTAAAAAATTTATTTCAAAAAGGATAACGTTTAAGGAAGTGAAAAAATTTGATTAGATGATTGGCAACCATAATCAGAAACGCCATTAGTAGTCGCCACAATAGGATAAATGTGGAAGACCTCGATCCATGTCCAAAAGAGTAGTGACAAAAGTAGTGAGGTTTTTGAAACGCGTCCCTTTTGCTCCTGCAGCACTTATAAAAAAGAACTTTGGTATGGACCAAAGTGTGTAAAACATTCTTAGATGTTTGCGAAATTATAATCTGGCAGAAAGAAGCCCGTGAAAAATTCCGTTATTAAAAAAAATACCTGCCCAAAAGCGATCTCGATTCGCTAAGGATCATCTGAATTGGCCCTAGAGAAATGAAGAAACCTCTAGTGGTCGGATGTGTCCAAAATTATTTTTTTTTCTGGTCGAGGATCTCGATAACATATAAGGTATCCATAAAAATCCGAATATCAACCCAGATTCACCTGCAGGACCGTCAAACATGGTGGTTCGAGAATAATGATCTGGGCGCATTTTCACTTTACGGGGTCGAACCCATATATTGGATCAAAACCATAATGGATAGGCACGAAAATGTGAAAAATCTTCAGGACATTATGCTTCCGTATTTTTCAGATGATATGCCGATAATTTGGTGGTTCCAACAGGACATAGACCCAAAGCATACCAGCAAATCTGCGAAAGAATGGTTCGCATAAAAAAAAGTTAATGTAGTGGAGTGGTCACCACGGTCCCCCGATCTGAGCCCGATTGAAAATTTGTGGTCCGATATCAAGAGGGATATTGCGAAACATCAAACAAAATATAATATTCATCTTTAGTAGATCGCTAGGAGCCCCTGGAGCTTAATACATCCAGAACGAAGTCAAAGCCAGGTGGACTCCATGATCTGTCGTTGTAAGGCGGTAATTCAAAATAAAATCTTCACAAAAAAGTATAAAATTTGTTAATTATTAAGTGCTTTTCACATATCTAACCTTTTAAATAACAAAAAAAATAATTTAGGCTTGATTTCATCATTAAAATATTGTAATATGTTCATCACTACTATTATTTTGACCGCCCATTTTTCAGACTATTACAAGAAAAAAATTGCTAAGTCAAAAAATAATAAATTTTCACTATCTTTGATTCCTCAGATGGATTTACAATATAATAACGTACCTTAAAAAAAATAAATAAAAAATTTGGATAAATTGAAAGTCCTTTAATTTTCAGTTTATGTAATTACATTGCATGCACTACTATTTTTTTGACCGCAACTGTATGACTTGGAGCAGATCAGTTTCGATTATATTTTTTTTGTCATGCTAAGTTCAGTACACGCTCAATCGTGTTCTTCATTACATAACGTTTTGCTTTTTTGATTCGTTTCATCTATTTTGTGTAATCCTAAATTTTCACAGAAAAGCATGTGTCAAAGTCATGAAAAACAAAAAATATAAAATATTGCTTATTAGCATAGGTAAAAAGACAAATTATCTGTACTTGTAAGCGTTTTAGCTGAGTTCGAAGTAACCCGCCTAGAAGGGTGTACTAAAGCGTTAAGTTGTCAAGCAATGTAAGCGCCTAAAAGTATGCATTAATTTCTATATCGTTAGAGCATTCAACTCAAGATGCATGCTTGAATGGTTATGAATGTAATGCCCACATTTAATACAGCTTTCTTACAGAATTGTTACAGGCTCAAAATATAAGGATAGCACAGTCTTTAGCTTGAAGAAGTTGCTAACGTGAAAGTTCGTTCAAAATATAGGATATTCTCTCATCATTTTTGCTATTTTTTTGTGTTAACATCTTAAGAAAACTTCAAACTGTAAAGTTCAGTACCAGAAATGTTATATAACAGACCAATCTTAAACCTAGCAGCTGTAAAAGTCAGCTGTTGCTTTCGAAAATCACGTGCGTTAACATTACAACAATTTTGCAGCCTATTTTCAAATTGGTATTGCTCAAAGGCTAACCTTTTTTTTAGTAAAATTTAAAATGGATACCAATTATACGGGTTTGTAATATGTATTTGTGTGTGTTCTATTAATATTTTGTAAAATTAGATAATGCTTTGAAAGCAAATTTCATGGAAAGAAATTTCAACTTTGCGGAAGAATTTAGCAAAGATGCTTAACGAGGCTTAATGTACATCCAACTGCATGTCGTAGATCCATTCAATGTAATTTAAAGGCTATCAGGCATGCCACAGAAATCACTAGTGAAAGAGATTTCACAGAAAAGCAATTCCACTTCGAAAATTTATCCGTGCCACAGAAATTCGTGTGATTTATGTTTTTAAGCATGTTCATCAACCTTTTCGTACTAGGCTGCTAGGGTTGGCCCCTTCTCAGATTAAATTTCCCAAGGGTTTGTTTAGCAACTTTTTAAAGTTTATCATTGCAGAATATCAAATTTTAATTTTAATTCTTATTTAATTTATATAATTTAATTTATTTATATAATAATTAATATTGTATAGCTTAAAAAAATTTAAAAGTTAAAGCGCGGCAAACAATAAAAGTTTCTCGACAACTCTAAATTCAAAAATTCGGACAAAAAATGTGACATTATTCTCATGGCATCGGACGCCAGTGAATTGAGCGATAATTGCATCTCACTCAAAATTGTTCAGGTGATTGGACTGTGGCACGGAGAAATGAAATTGACGTGAAAATCAAGTGAAAGAGATTTCTGTGGCATGCCTGAATATGTTTTTTGCAGGTGACTTCGATATTTCAAACGCGTAGCTGTTTGCCATATAGCGCAAGGAGAAAGGCAACCATAACCAACTAAATGCAATTATTGATTTTTTAAAAGAAAACTAAATAAAAACATAATTTTTTTAAAATATGAATCCTATTTAAAAAACAAAAGCCAAATTATAAGTACCAAATGGACGAAATGCAACAGACACAAAATATATTTTGAAAAAAGACATTCAAATTGGTTAATGAGCACAACCAAATTACAGTTGAACGAATCAAATGCCATCAATAATCGACAAATTGAACGCCCAAAATTGTCATACTTGCTTAAAGGAGGATCAGCCAAAAAACCACAACCAACAGCTCTCGGAAAATCTCAAGAGTGGAACGTCTCTTGGCTAATTCAAGCAGCAAGCACAGCTGCGTACAAAAAAGGGCAGATTGATCTTGCTGCAGTTCTAAAAATGCTAGCAAGCAGCCCCGAAAAAGCAAAGGATATTAGGCATATTTTGACTAATCTCATAGAAAAGCCTATTTGATCATCTAAAAACGAAGCATTAGCTTTAATTTTGGATCTGAGATTGTCAAAGGAGCAGTATTGCGCAATTAAAGAGGATGCAAGGACAAGAAATGCCGACATTTACCATAGGTATAGAGCTGTAGCAGACCAAAAAAAAACATTGCAGACTTGCTAATATTCAAATTAATGAAACCGTTGCTAAGGTGCTACTCCAAGACCTTTTAAGTCATACAGCCACTCGTATTGTTGTGCTCCAAGAGGACTTTATTATAAATGCAATGAGCAAACAAGAGACAGATTTCTTATCCGCGGAATTAATTTTGAGCTATGGATTCGATGAAAGTACAGGTCAGTCTAATTACAACCAGGCATATGATGATAAAAGATCCTGCGATGCAGACCTAAGCCTATTTGCCACAACCATAATACCTCTTAGATTGATTGACGCTTTGGGACATTTACTTTGGAATAATCGTACTCCACAGTCAATTAGACCATAAAAAAACCTCTTTACGAGGTAAAAGTCTAGTGACGAAAACATTTTCATGCCCCAAAATTTCTGATATCCAATTTTGTGACGAATAATATTAAGTTTTACACATAAATTATTTTAAACAAAATTTTGGCACTCGGCACATTGCGCTAAAATGTCTCAATTCTAATACCAAATAAAACTCACTGTTTTGCGCAGTGCCGAATGCAAAAATACCTTTCGAAATACCTTTGCAACGATATATAGATCGCATCTGTAGCTTCTATAGTTTGGATGCTATGGGGGTTTCAATTTTAGCGGTTTTTAGCGATTTCCCGCTAAACTAGCGATTTTTTGAAAAAGTCGTAGAACAAACGTTTCTAGATTTTTGAGCGGGAACAAGTCCTCATTCAAACTTTTAAGCTAAAACAACGATTTGATCTATACAAACAAACAAACAAACAAACAGACAAACAAACAAACAGACTGACTTTTCATCTCGTTTTGAGAAGGGCACCAAAAATTTCAAAATAATTTATCTTTTAAACCAGTAGTCGGATTTTGATGATTGAGGTGTCATTCGACGCGTATTTTTATGAGAAATATTAAAAAATTAAAAATGTTGACCAAAAGGCTCCAACGGCCCCACTAGCTCCAATCATTTAAATTTTGCCCCTTCCACTTACACCTGTTTATCTCACGAACCAGGTGAGTTTTCAAAAGTCTTAGTATGCACATTTGTAAGTTAAGTTGATACCTTTCGATCGGTATATAACTCGACCTGATCGGACAGTCATAGCAAATTTTCCATTCTTCCTGTGTATATATGCTTGTCGCCTTCGCACCCTTCGTGCTGCTTTCGTCACTAGCGCGGACTGCCGTCCGCAGTGATTTTGCCGTCCACTCAAATTTGAGTTATTGAAAGAAACAAAATAACCACAATAAAAGAGAATCTTGATATCAAGGAAGAAATCGAAAACCTTGTGCCGTGCAAAATTATATTAAACAACAAGCAATGCATATATATAGTCCCTGTCATATTTATAAAATCACCTTATAAATTGCAATAAATCGAAAACTACTGTCTGCAGCGGAATACAATGTATAGAGAAAATGGACAGGAAGAAGAAACGAAAAGAATGAATGTACAGTTAGTTCACAACAATCTAACGGTACTTAACAAAGAGCACCTTATTAAACTCTTAGTTTTGCATTTTTATAAATTCACAATTTCACAAAAAATATTTTGATGCAGAAAAATTTTTGGAACAATTCTAAGAGTAACTGCAAAAGAAAATTTTCAAAAATATTTTTGCTAGTATTTTTAATAATTTTTTGAAAACTGCAAAAAAAGGAATTCTAGCAAAAATATTTTTGAAAATTTTCTTTTGCAGTTATTGTTCCAAGAATTTTTCTGCATCAAAATATTTTTTGTTAAATTGTGAATTTAAAGTGGGTTATTTCCTCATTTTCATGCAAAAAGTGTCTTTTTTGCAGTTTTCAAAAAATTATTAAAAATACTAGCAAAAATATTTTTGAAAATTTTCTTTTGCAGTTACTTTTAGAATTGTTGCAAGAATTTTTTTGCATGTTCCAAGAATTTTTTTGCATCAAAATATTTTTTGTTAAATTGTGAATTTATAAATATGCAAAACTAAGAGTTTAATAAGGTGCTCTTTGTTAAGTACCGTTAGATTGTTGTGAACTAACTGTACATTCATTCTTTTCGTTTCTTCTTCCTCTTCATTTTCTCTATACATTGTATTCCGCTGCAGACAGTAGTTTTCGATTTATTGCAATTTATAAGGTGATTTTATAAATATGACAGGGACTTTAAAAAATATCGACTCTATCTTACTGTCATAGATGTAAAACGGGTTATATCGGATAACCTTAGTTTTATTTAATAGTGGGATAATTAAAGTACAGTTTGATATGCTTAGTAGTAATAATAATTGAACAACTTTAGTCAACGATATATTCAGTAATTCACGACTTGGCGACCGACTGCTGCTGCTACTGCTGAACGACTGTAAACGACTGTAGCATTTAATTAATATCGCCTCGCCACTGAATCCTGACGACGACGATCCAACCGACTGCTGCTGCTACTGTAGGACGACTGTGTACGACTGTGTATTACTGCCCTCGACTGCTGATATCGACTGCTGATATCGATAGGCACTAGCCTATCGACCTGCCGCCACAGACCGATACCACTTGGTATCGCCTGCTCGATACATCTTTGTTACATTCGGCCATTCTGCATTATTCATCGGCCTCCGATGAACTGGGATCCTCGTTGTCCTCTACACAGCACCACAACTTCATCTTATCGCTGCTTGTATTGGTGTTGATCGGTCCCACGACATCTGCAGCATTACGCACCTCGTAGCGTACGTTCGACTTAACCTCGTATGGACCCAGATATTCGCTGGCCAGTTTTTTACCAGCCACGAACTGTGTGCGACGAATTGCGACAAGGTCTCCATCCTTGTATCCGATATCATCCTTACGCTTTTTGTCATACTGCTTTTTGTACATTTCCTGGGTGCGTTGAATCTCATCTTTCGCGTTCATTCGTACTTGCTGTCTTCCGTCATCGAAACTCACGCAAATCTCTTTTATCAAGGGCTGCAGCATCTCGTTCTCGGCAGTTTTCCTCATCTTCTTCTTTTTTTCATCCTTGCGGTTGAATGAACAATTTGGGTATTCCATCTCGTCGTCGTGCTTTACAAAATCATTCTTCTTGCGCTTCTTCTTTTTGCGATTGTCCTGAGCATTATCCTCAACAGCCTCTTCCTCTTTGTGAATATCAACTTGCTTCGCCGCTGCCTGCTGCGCCTGACCGCTCTGCTGCTGCTTCTGCTGAATATGCGGATTCTCCTTTTGCAAAGCACAGCAGAATAAATAATTTCACAGATGTTTTTAATTGAACTATGGATACCTCAGATCCAATTATTTCATCAACAAATTTTGTGAAGCGAGTTCGAAAACACAAAAGTCTTGCCCTTCCCATCGATGTTTTGAAAACTCTTATCCAGGCATGCCACAGAAATCTCTTTCACTTGACTTTCACGTCAATTTCATTTCTCCTGTGCCACAGTCCAATCACCTGAACAATTTTGAGTGAGATGAAATCATCGCTCAATTCACTGGCGTCCGATGCCATGAGAATAATGTCACATTTTTTGTCCGAATTTTTGAATTTAGAGTTGTCGAGAAACTTTTATTGTTTGCCGCGTCAATAACTTAAAATTTTTTTAATCTATACAATATCAATTATTATATATATTAATTGAATTAAATAAATTAAATAAGAATTAAAATGAAAATTTGATATTCTGCAATGATAAACTTTAAAAAGTTGCTAAACAAACCCTTGGGAAATTTAATCTGAGAATGGGCCAACCCTAGCAGCCTAGAACGAAAAGGTTGATGAACATGCTAAAAAACCTAAATCACACGAATTTCTGTGGCACGGAGAAATTTTCGAAGTGGAATTGCTTTTCTCTGAAATCGCTTTCACTAGTGATTTCTGTGGCATCCGCTGGATCATGTGAAATTGAAGGCCCAGATCAAACATCCGAGGAATTCGAAAATGAATTACCCGTATCGTTTTTTAGGTTTGATAAACAAATTGAAAATGAAGAAAATTACGATTAATTTTAACTATTGTTCCTTTAGCTCATAAATTTCATGAAAGGGAAATCAAAGATATCGTTTTCCAACCTTATTTGATTGCTTTAAATAGTTCGGGTACACTCGAATATTGTTTTCCTGAGCCTTATATCTCAAGTTTTAGCCATCCCTAATCATTTTCGATAATAAAATGTTTGTTTTTTGAGCTTTCTATATTGTAGAAGTAAGTTTTTGGCTTACTTGAGGTCTAGTATTGTCTATAAGACACCAACAAACAACAAAACACAAAACACTTGCAGAACGCAAGGAGCATGGCTTGGTATACAGCTGTTTCAAGAGATGCCAATCTCTATCATCAGTACCGTTGTGCTGACTTGACCAGCGATCTCAGCCTAATATCACTTTTGAGAAGCCAAAATCAATTGCGAATTTTAGGTCTCAAAAGTGAAAAAATAGCTGTGAAGCTGATCTAGCCCTTTGTGTGTTGTTGTTGCCGTCGTTATTGTGAAATTAAATTTTAAACATAAACGGTCTACACTACACGGATGGCATTTGCACAATAACGACGGCAACAACAACTAGAGATGGGCACGGGCCTAATTTTTTAGGACCGGCCCGACCCGAGCCCGAAATTCCTAATGGAAAAAAGGCCCAAGCCCGCCCGATATTTTTGCTGTGAGGCCCGAGCCCGCCGAAAAATTTAAAAAAAAAAACATATTTTAGTTTATTTAAATTATTTATTTAAAAATAAAATTGTATCAAAACTTGAGCTTAACAATCTAGTTCTCTTTTAGTTTACTTCAAATTAAAAATAAAATTTTAACCAAATTTGAGCTTAACAATCTAGTTTTCTTTGAGTTTATTTCAAATTTTTATTAAAAAATAAAATTGTATCCAAATTTGAGCTCAACAGTCTAGTTCTCTTTTCACATAAAACATTTCCAGATGTGGAAAATATCCCATCACTACTGGCAGAGCTTGCTGGGATAGCAAGGATTCTGCTTGCTATAGTTTTTTATAATGTTAAATCATTGGCGTTTTTCCAAAAATCTAGCACGCACTCACCCGGCTCAGCAGAAGATGATAAATACTTATCAATTTCTATGTCAATGTTGCTCTTTTCAACTATACGTTTCTTTAAGCAATTTGAATCTAAAAATTCAGAATAGATGCTTTCTGCTCAGTTATGAGGGGAAGAAGCATTTCTTGTAACAATTGTTATTGGATTCCCTTCTTTTATGTTAGATGCCATTTCTCTTACTGTGCATAACCAACCAAATGCTCTGGACTTGAATTGAAACTTTTGATAAGAGAGCCCAAAGTCTTCAATTTTATCTCTTTTATTGCATCAGAGTCCAAAGCATCAGTCATACAAAATTAGTTTTTCCGATCATTAAGTAAATATGTGCATCGTAGGCTCTTTACCAGAGCTTAACTGCTCAGAGCATGTTTTGAAAGACTTTAAAAATTCAATTATTTTTTTAAGAAGTACGAAATCCAAATCCCCAAAATTTCTGATATCCAATTTTGTGACGAATAATATTAATTTTTACACATAAATAATTTTAAACAAAATTTTGGCACTCAGCACATTGCGCTAAAATGTCTCACTTCTTCACACCAAATAAAACTCACTGTTTTGCGCAGTGCCGAATGCAAAAATTTTGCAAAATGTTTTCGTCCCTAGACTTTTACCTCGAAAAGAGGTTTTTTTATGGGATATCAGAAATTTTTGAATAAGACAACAGAGATTTTGAAATTGCAATATTTTTTGACAGTATAGCTTTGTCAACTTTGTTTATTGCTTGTGTAGCTAAAAACAAACTGGTCTGGCAACACTGGTCCCCTTTACAAACACACATGGCCCTAGCGCAAAAGCCATCAGGCACTCTTCATCTCTGACTGCTATGACACTTTGCTGCTGCTGTCCTATTCCCATTCTAAGTAAAATTTATATATTCAGCTGACAGGTAATACTGCACATGCACATGCCTAAGAGCCCTTCAAAATACCTTTTCAACGATATATAAATCGCATCTGTAGCTTCTATCGCTTGGATGCTATGGGGGTTTCAATTTTAGCGGTTTTTAGCGATTTTCCACTAAACTAGCGATTTTTCGAAAAAGTCGTAGAACAAACGTTTCTAGATTTTTGAGCGGGAAAAAGTCCTCATTCAAACTTCTAAGCTATAAGAAAGATTTGATCCAAACAGCACAAACGGATCCTCTTCCAATTCAAAGTTAAACGTACATATTCAGTTAATAGGTTATATCTTCCAGACCAATCAACAAAACTTTATGTATGATATATCAAAAAAGGCGAAATTTTACAAGCTCAGACATATTGCAAATTAAAAAAAATCGTAGGCGGCGTGTTCTCGAAAACCGCCAAAATGTGGAAAAAATTACCTTATTTCACCTGTAGTTTTTTACCTGTGTACTTTAGAAAAAAAGTTTGAAGGTATGCTTAAGAGCCCTTCAAAGTACCTTTCCAACGACATACAGATCATCTATCTAGTAGCTTCTATGGTTTGGACACTAAGGGGGTTTTTAATTTTAGCGGGTTTTTAGCGATTTCCCGCTAAACTAGCGATTTTTCGAAAAAGTCGTAGAAGAAACGTTTCTAGATTTTTGATCGGGAACAAGTCCTCATTCAAACTTTAAAGCTAAATCTACGATTTGATCCAAACAAACAGACAAACAAACAAACAGACAAACTGACTTTTCATCTCGTTTTGAGAAGGGCACCAAAAATTTCAAAATTAATTATCTTCTGAACCAGGGATCGGATTTTGATGATCAAGGTGTCATTCGACGCGTATTTTTGATAAGAATAGTAAAAGCACATTGCGCTAAAATGTCTCACTTCTTCACACCAAATAAAACTACTGTTTTGTGCAGTGCCGAATGCAAAAATTTTGTTTAAAATAATTTATGTGTAAAAATTAATATTATTCGTCACAAAATTGGATATCAGAAATTTTGGGGCATGAAAATGTTGAAGAATAGTAAAAAATTAAAATAAAAATAAAAAAGGCTCCACCGGCCCCATTTGCTCCAATCATTTAAATTTTTCCCCTCCCACTTACACCTGTTTATCTCACGAACCAGGTGAGTTTACAAAAGTCTTAGTATGCACATTTGTAAGTTAAATTGATACCTTTCGATCGGTATATAACTCGACCCGATCGGACGGTCACAGCGAATTTTCCATTCTTCCTGTGTATATATGCTAGTCGCAATTCAATTCAATTATTTTTTTAAGAAGTACGAAATCCAAATCTGCAATGCGCTGTAATTCATTTCTTTCTAGCAAAATACTTTTCACTTGATTTTGAACTTGAAAAATACTATCAAGCATTATTAAAGTTGAATTCCATTGCGTCTTAATATCTTGCTTTAGAGTTTTGGATAGCTTACTGTTAAGTAGACTTTGCCTTAAATACTGTACAAGTTTTTTGGATGAGTCCATTAGTTTTTTACTTCTTGTACGGGATGTTTATCTAAAACATCATCCATAACTAGGTTAAGATTGTGGCAAGCACAGGAAAGTCGATTGTATTCAGCAAATGCAGCAACAACATTTGCCCCATTGTCAGTTACAAAGACTGATTCTTGCATTTGGGTCAGAGCCTCAAAATCAAACAGAATATTTTTGATATTGTTTAATATGTTATCTCCTGTTTTTTTGTCGTCTGTGAATTGCCGAACTTCAAGTAGTGCTAGCTTTAAACGAAAGTCTTCATCAATGTAGTAGGCAGTTAGTGCTATAAAACAGCGTTGGGTGTGGTCATCACTCCATAGGTCAGTCGAAAATGCAACTTGTTTACCTGCCACAGATTTCTTTACTGCCAACTTCATACTCCTCCGTCATAACGTTTGTTGTCAACGATTTTCTGCATACAATTATATCCTTAAAATGTTGGTACCCATTATTTGCTCCGATTTTAATTAGCTCTTGGGCGTATTCGCAAAATCCTACACCTATAAATACAAAATAATCAGTTGTTTAGCATTAACATTATCAAAAACATGGAACGTACCTTCCGTTAGGTTGAGTGGATGCAAATCTTTTGCCACTAACGCAAGTTGCTTACGCGCAAGATGGTCCACCACATTCTTTGGCAAAGGTTTTGGGGCATATTCATCAATTTTTTTTTGCTTATTGCTAATGGGCGCTGAAGTTAAACATCTATGGCGACTTACTGTGGCGGTTCCATTTTCGGCGGTGTACGCAAACACATTTTTGTTGCAATGTATGCAACAAAGAAAATCCACCTTGTTATTGTCAAATTTAATACATTCAAATCTCTTCCACACCTCACTTATGGTAATATCGTTTTTATATAGTGCAATTTTATCATCTTTGAGCCGTATGGCGTCTTAAATACAATTTATTGATATATTCATATATAAAAACTTTCGTTGCGCAAATTTTTAGAAAATTCAAATGAGCCGTACCAATTGAACGAATATTAGGTCATTTGTGAACATTATTGTTCATTTCGCTCAGTTGATTGAGTGTTCATAATAGTGATGTAAAAATCGATGCATCGAGCATCGAGCATCGATGTTTTTCAGCGATATTTCTCGATGTTTTCCGATGTTTTTGTTGATGCCGATTTATCGATGTTGCATGGCGATGCATCGTTGGTTTGCAAAACATCGGCTGCCGCACGTTCAACACGTCATTTTCGCCGCTCTGACAATGAGTTTAAAGTAATTTGGGCAGCGTTTGCAATGCCTAAGTGAGTAAATTTATTTAAATTGGTCAGAGATACTATACCTACAAGAAGGCTTACATATGTCTTTTCAAAGCTCTCATCAAAAAGACCTCTTGTAGTTTGTGTTTATACTTCTAAGATAAAAACTGCTTAAAAATGCTTTGAAAGCATTTTTGAAAATGAGCTTCATAAATCTAAGAAATTCTAGATTATAATGCAATTGATTTGGCGTGTTCCGGGCTTTGAAGTTAGGCCTGAGCCCGGCCCGACCCGACCCGAAATGACATTTTTCGGACCGAGCCCGAAAATATAAAGGCCCATGGGACCCGATGCCCGACCCGGCCAGTGCCCATCTCTAGCAACAACACACAAAGGACTAGATCAGCTTCACAGTTTTTTTTTCACTTATGAGACCTATAATTCACAACTGGTTTTGGCTTCTCAAAAGTGACATTAGGCTGAGATCGCTGGTCAAGTCAGCAAAACGGTACTGATGATAGAGATTGGCATCTCTTGAAACAGCTGTATACCAAGCCATTCTCTGGACCTCAAGTTAGCTAAAATCTTACTTCTATTTTCGATAACATTTAAGTCCGGTGAGTAGGGCGGCTAGCTTAGTAGTACCACATTTTGGCTCTATTTAAAGTATTTTACAGCCCAAACTGTGTGACTTTTTTTTTCAAATTGGCTTCAGCAAAAAAAATTTTGAGCCTTACTCAACACATAATTTATAAATGGGTATTTTAGTATTTAACACTGCAAATTATCGAAATATCGGTGTACCAAAATAAAAAAGCAACTCTGCACTATGGGCAAAAAGTCCGAAATTTTTGCATATAGTGCATATAGAGTGTAGGTTTTTTTCTGTTTTGCAATAAAACTACTCCTTCAACCAATCCGCACACACCCAAGTTTAAAAAAAATATTTTTTTTTTGGCAATTAATTTAGAATTTTATTTACAGATAGGTTTAATCTTCTTTATCATCTAATTCAATTTCTAGATAATCATCAGAATCATCAGCGGAGTCCAAATCTTCATTTTCTATTTCTGACGTGATTGTTTCATAGTTCGGGGGAGGTGGGCATTTTAAAAGATTTATTACTTCTGCCGGGAGGGGTTTTTTTTTTTTAATTTCTTTTGCCTTTCATTTAAGCAAATACTGGATATTAATGGATCAGAAAAATCCATAGCTCTATAAAGTTTATTATTTGCCAGCCGTGTATTAATATTTTATGTACCGTCGGTGACATTGGATACCAAGGATAAGTATTAACATATAATAAAAATGTATCCTCACAAAATGCTTTGAATTTATTAACATCAACAGAATGCTCGCTTGAAATTGTGATCAAAACTACATACAAATTGTATAAAATGTTTTGATCAAAGCTTGTAATTGAGGAAAATAATTGGTAATTCGCGAATGCTCTTCTAGCCGTGTTTCCATCATTACTATTCCCACTTCCGTTTTGTTTGGGAATGCTTACATGTAGACCCATTTGTGTCCACATCATTTCCTGAATATCCTTTTTCCGAGCCATCATTTGAATTTGTTAGACTGGGTGATGTGCCACTTTTGAATTTTAAGCCTATAGGACACGTTCAATACAAATTCAAAAAGCGGATCAGTCGAGTGCACTCGACAGTAATATACCCTGAGCCTAGGCCCCGGCACGCCGAAGATTTGATGCCCATGTTATTCCCATAATTATCCTTATTTATCGACCTAACGTTTTTTTTGGCAGCTACATCCATTAAAATTTTAAAATATAAATGAGTGATTTTAACCAATTGGCACGATATTTTAAAAATGTATTTAAAGTAAAAATGATAAAAAAAACAAAAAAAAATTGGTTGACCAATCCAGGATTCTAACTCACGACCCATTGCGCATGGGTGCGTATCTCTATCATTAGAAAGAAAATTTAAAAATATGAAAACATTTAATAATTAAAAGTCATCTGCACTGAACCCATACCGAGATTCGAACCGCGATCTCCCTGGTTGCTAGTCGAACACTTATCACCTCGGCTACTTCGACACATTTGCTGATGCTGGCAAACTCGATATACTTACATACTCAATGTACATTCCGTTAGAGTAAATACAAAACGAATTAAATCATTATTAATTCTATTTATAGAATTGCATTTAAAAAGGGGTTTGAAAAATCGTTAATATCTTCACTACTTATGGCCCAATCGTGTTAAAATTTGGTGATTAGTCTCTGGGCATGATCCTACACCCTTTGAAATAAAAAAAAATTTCAAAATTTAACTCAAATCCCGAAATTAAAGGCGATGTCAGTTTTTGATGAATTACGCCCCCCACAGTGGGCGTGGCAAAATTTTAACATAAACTTGTCCTGCCTGACATAATAGGGAGTCTTCATTCCAAATTTGGTGGTCCTAGCTCTTACCATCTCTGAGATCCTTGCGTTTACACGGACAGACGGACAGACGGACATGGCTATATCGACTCGGCTGTTGATGCTGATCAAGAATATATATACTTTATGGGGTCGGAGATGCTTCCTTCTGCCTGTTACATACTTTTGAACAAACTTAATATACCCCTCAGGGTATAAAA
>JBAMBL010000407.1:0-90033 GCA_037043405.1 Drosophila subquinaria | reverse complement strand
ATTAATCAACCAAAATATTCAGATATATTTATAAGTATTTTTAAAATTATTTTATTTTTTTAAAAAAATGATCTTACAATATATGATAAAAAAAAAAAGGTTGCAAAAAAACGTATGCATTCATTTTTTTTTTCAGCGAGTGCACTTTCCGAAATTATTTGGTAAGAGAGATGCCCAAGAACTCGGCCGCACAGACTCCGATCTCGTGCGAGCTTGCGAAAACAAAATACATGCTTTTTTGCCGCTAGTCAGACGCTCAATATGAAAGCGGCAAATCAAAATACACACAGTGCGTGCTTGATTGCGGACGGCAGTCCGCGCTAGTGACGGGAGTATACGCGCCAATTCAATGTAGATGTTTTGTGGTGTCGGATTGAAAATTTGGTGCCCATCGCCGAGCAAGGTTTTCTAAAATTAAATATCAATAAGGTCACACACACACAAAGTTTGAAATAATAATTGAATAGTTTTTTTTAGGGTATTTTGGCAGTCAGTAATGCGCTTGCCTGTGAGTGCATGCTTGATTATTTGCTGTCGAAAAATCATACAAAGTTATGCAAATTCTGATGCGGCTGTCGCCGATGACGGTGCCACTGCCGCTGCCGCTGCCGCTGCCATTCGAGTTGCCATAGGTTGCCTCTGGTGCATCGGTTTCTGCGGTTTGGCATGCATAATTGTTGGTTTTTAGTTACACGTTAGGCCGAGCCGCAGACGCGCAAGTCGGTTATGAAATTGGAATACGTCCGCGTCGACGTGTGGCAGCAATGGTATTTCAAATTCAAATTCTTACTATGAACTGTTGCTGCCTGCAACAGTACAGGTACACGAGTACCAGCCCAATTCAATGTATTTTTATCAAAATCACAGACATCTCACACACACACACTTATTTCCTTAGACTAAAAAGAACAATAATCATTTCTCAGACATTTCTTTTGCTATTTACATTTGCTTTGGTTTCGCCTGTCGTGTCTGCCCCTCGGCCTTTCCGCCTGTCTGCCTGTCCGCCTGTCTGCCTATTCGCCTATCAGCCTGCCTGTCCGCCTGTCCGATGTTTAGCCTGGGGCTATGGCTATCATCAAAAAACAATTCTGCGCATAGCGTCCGCAGAATAATGGACGTTAGGCCTCGCTTGATAAGCTAAATGATAAATTGTTTTTATTCGTGACATATGTATGCATGTGTGCTTGTCTGTGTATTTGTAAGTGTGTGTACCCCCACATACGAGAACCACACTCGCCAAATACGAGAAGAAACTTCTTTGGGATGCCAAATGTGTAACTTGTGTGTGGTTTGCAGAACAACTTGTGTTTTGCTCCCATTGAAAACAAAAAAGAAAAGAAGTAAACGAAAGAGGAATGGGGAAAATGAAAGGAAAAACAGAAAACAAGCAGAGAAACTTGTAAACGCGCCTGGGTACAAAAGTGGAATCTAATAAGCTCACGGCTAAACGTGTTATGATGAATGACATTGTCAGGCGCACACGGAATTTAAAAGTTTTGCGAGTACGAAGAAACCTGAAAGCCTGGAAACTGGCAAATGGCAAGTCTTATAATTGAAAAGTGAAAATGCAATCGTCTTCGAGCAACAAAATGTAGTTACTTTTATAATAAGTTTGTTGCTTTGTTGTGCTTCACCTAATGATAAAAGGTCGATTCAGATTTCGCTTTCGGGTTTAGCCTGAATCTGATTCTGATTCTGTTTGGTTTCGATGAGGATACATTTGCAAAGTATTCATTCATTAAATTAAACTTATTGTGGTTTGATTCTGGGCCTAAGTGGCTGACTTCGACCGCACACAATCGCGCCACAATTTGATCCACGCCCATTCCCATCTCCATTTCCATCCCCAATCCCATTCCCAGTCCCAATCACATCGTAATTGTGCCCGCTTTTCCTGGTCCATCGGCTTGTTTAGTTGTTTATTTGTGCTCTGTCCTTTGTCGATTAGTTCGTTTGGCTACCTTAAGAAGCTTTTGTATCTCCATCTATTGCCTGTATCTGTATCTGTATCTATAAATGTATCTGTATCCTTCGCCGCGACCAAACCGCATCCGCAGATGCCATTGAAACTATACTGCCTGCCATTGAAATTCATAAAGCATCAGTGGACCAACACTGAGTGCGTGCTAGGGGCGGGGCCTGTACAGTGGATACGGTATTTTATGGCGCTTTCTCTGTTTGAAATCATTTGGTTTAATTCAAGTGAAAAATTATTTAAATTGGTAATCAAACGTGCGGCGCGCAACCACAGATGAACCTGGAGTTGTAGAGAAAGAAGAATTACTTTGTTTTGTGATTGTGTCTAGTGCGGAATTCGAATTTGAAATGGAAATGAAAATTGATTTAAAATTAAATAAGAAATATTGATTAAAGTAATTTCTAATTTCTACACGTAGACAGCTTTGTAGAAACTTCTTTAAAATAAAAGGAATAATTTCGACAAGATAAAACAGATACATTGAAGGAGTATCTCAGAATGTATCCTAGAGTTCAAGGAGTTTCCGACCCTCTGCCCTTGAAGTAACTCTTTATTAATGCAAACAAATAACATGATTTCCATTATTTTAATAAGCAAAACAACTTGTTGATGGCTTTGATAATTTAATTTTTATTTCGTATTATTTATCATATTTCTGATAGTATTATTTTTAGTTGTTCTTTTTCTCTGCTTATGTATTCTTTCTATCTGCATAGAAGTGTTCGACTTAGGACTAGAGGGCTTTAAGTATTCATTTTGATTTCACTAAATGTAGTTATTTGCATCATCCAAATGTATGTATATATGTTATATATAATACTTATTGACTATGTATGTATGTAGCTTCTTGGGACTAACTGCGACCCAATTGGTGTAATTTTATTAAATAAAATTATAAGCTTAGTCGGTTTTACAATTACAATTAATTACATTACAAATTTTGTATGTGGAAATGCATTAATTAAATGCAAAAGAAATTACGTATGTATGCGAATGTGTATAGATGTTGCAAGTACTCGTTGAAGTAACTCTGGTTAAGTATTCGTACTAGAATTGCACATACATATGTATGTATGCATACGTGTGTGTATTATTGCATTTTACTGCTAAATATAATTAAGTTGCGCTCGGTAACTTCCTCAAATAACTCAAGATATTTCAATGTAATAATGATAGATACATTTTCATTTAATAAGATACATAATGATCATTGGATGTTTGCATGCGATAGTTAAAAACGGTTTAAAATGTTTTCTTTTCCATATTTCTTTTTTTGCTTGAGTTACGAGTATCTTAAACATTTACACATTTAGCATCAGTACACGTATACAGCGCATGTAATGAACTTAATGGTGATTTAACGCCTGCATACAATGGAGATATACGAATCTTGCAGTAAGTATGCTGTAGAAGAAGGATTGGTTGGTCTAGTTGGATTTCTTTTCTGTTTTTTTTTTGTTGGTTCGCTTGACACATTCTTATAGTTTTCTTGAGTTTCTTATATCGAGACTAACCTAAGCGGCCTTTGCCTTCGCTGTGACTTAATTACAAAATTAGCTTAGTTTAGTGTCTACAACTACGAATACAAAAGATCTTTTTGTTGCCTGTGGAACATAAGAATATTACAAATTACAGATTATAGATTACACATTATCATCCTATTAATTATGTATTTCTGATACTCGTAGACTCGAATTTCACTATGCTCATTGATTCGTCGCTTGATCTTTTCTGTTTTAGTTATGATATACGTTTACATTTAATGTAATGTTGTGTAAGTGTGTACTTTTGTGAGTGAGTGTATGGCTGTGACTGTGACACGGTGACTGTGTTGTAATGGTATTTGTAATGATATTGGTATTGCTGTATTTATATTACGAGCATTCTCGCTACAGTTTCAGTTACCGTTCCCGCTCCAACTCCCTCTCCTCCTCGAGGGTCGCTGGGTGCTCTCCAGGTGCGCGTCTTACAGCAGTAAATTGTCTAAATATTCGCCGTACTCCTCGGCCGTGCTGAACTCCAGTTCGCTGTGACCTGAGCTGTAACTGCGACTGTGACTGTGACTACGACTGTAATGAGCAAAGTTCGTTTGGTGCGTGGTGGGCACCATAAAATGTTAATGCCAAATCAATACTACACGTGTAAGCATTTCATTGCTTTTATTGCCCCACCTCATCCCCATTCACCCAACTCCCCCTCTCACCTGCTGACGTCACGCTTTTTCCGCCGATCCTGCGACAGCGCCTCCACACAGAGCACAATCAGCTTGCCGTCGCACGGTTGACGCTCCTGATCGAGCAGCTTGTTGCCCAGCAGGTTGCTGGCATAGCCGAACTTCTCATGCGAGCCCGAGTGCCAGGCATCGCAGTAGGTGTCCATGGAGCGCTCTCCGTTCGGCAGGGATCCATGCCAGACCAGCCTTAGCGGCCTGTATAACATTTAAATAAAATTGATAAATAAGATGAGATAAAATATTAATATATTTAAATTTAAATAAAGATTTAAAGTTGATGATTTAGACTACTAATTTAAAATTTATATAGTCTGGATTAGTGATGTGAATCCAGAACTGATAGGTAAAAAGTCAGACAAACTTCAAACTTATTTTTATTTGTGTTTTCAAAAATGGAAATCATGAAATTGATATATTTAATTCGTGCATTTACATAAAACATTTTTGTCAAGACAGTTGCTTGACATGTTTTGATTTATATAGAAATAAACGGCTTTATCCAATTACCATAGTGGATCCGTGAGAACATTCTTGCCGCTAAAGCTGTAAATTCGCGGCGCCTGCGAGAAGAAGCCGCCCTGCCCGTTAAAGATGCCCTTCCAGGAGTTAAAGAGCACGTCGCCGCGGGTATTCACCACAGGCAGATCCCGGTCGGCGGGACGCACGATAGAGTCCAGATTCTGTACCCTATGAGTGGATGAAAGGCAATCTATTAATAGGATGTCAGCAGCCAGGTTGTAATAGAAAATCCTGCATATTGCTTTATTTATTTATGTTTTTCTTTCTGGCAGTCGTGACATTAATTTATCCATCCATTCAAGGCTTTGTGCTCTCGCGCTGTGTAAATAAATTGGCCAAGATTGTTTACAGCGGCTTTTGTTTTCATCTTTTTTCCCTGGCCCTTCAAAAAATATCTAGATTAAATTCGAGTTAATGAGTTCCAAAACCGCCACCGGATGGTGTCCAAAGCCAAAACGTGATGTTGTCGAGTGCGAGGCTAAAGTACAGTGGCAAACTAAACATAAAAAAACATGCCCTAGTACGCGTAAAAAATCTAAAGACAGATAAGACACACCCACTATTTGCCGGAAATACAAACACAAACACACACACATATACATGTATATATGTACATATAACTCACCTGGACGAGAGGAACGCCTTGAATGTGCCCAGCAGACCGGCTCGACGGCCTTGACGATAACAGGCAAAGTCAGCGCCCCGAATGCCCTGTAAATCCCCAACATAGGGCTCGTTGAGGGCCGCCACGCGAAGCTAAAAGAGGGGGACAAGGACAAAGACAGAGACAAGAACAGAGCAAAAGAGAGAGGAGGAAGAGTAGAAAAGAAAATATGGCACAAAATTAATTTGGAATTTATGTCAAGTATTTTAAGATCTAATTAATATAGAATTTAATAGCTGCGGATTGTTTATACAAGAAATTTAAGAATGGGGAGGATTTCAAGTTGTTTTTTTTGAGGGCCGCTATAAAATGATAAAAATTAAAATGATAAGAGAGTATAATAGATAGCAGGGCATTTTCATTTCAAAGATATTTCAATTTAAGGGAATAACTTGTAAACAAACACAAAAATCTACTCCGGATACGAGGAGCATAAAACTAAAAGGGAGATCCGCTTGGTATGCTTATAATTGCAATTGCTCCCGGAAGGGGGAAACTCTGGAGGAGAACTCAACTCACCATGCGCGGATACCACTGAGAGGGGTATTTGTTGTTCCGACAATTTCATCGACGACGCAAGCGTAAGAATAGGTACAAACAATTGGAAATTTTAAAAATAATGTTTGTTCTTTTTTTTAAATTTAAATTGTACACAAAAAGCGCTCAACTCTAGCTTGTAATGTCTTTCAAAGGGCTTGTTGAGTTGAGTAAAGAATAGTAAATAACACACTTATGCAAAAAAGCGAATAACTGACATATAAGTTCGACTCAGCAAATAATTCCAATAACTCAGATAACAATTGAAATCCAGAAAAGTAAGTTAAATTAATCTACGAATACGAATACACAAATTGAATTCACGTTTTAGAATAAAACAGAACTCTGAACTCAAAATGCAATTTGCTCTAATTAGAAACGTTTTCATTGACCAAACCAAACCAAAATCGGATTATTTAATATGTCTGTGAGTTTGTATTTGTGTGTGTGTGCAAGAGATGCGTTAACTCGATTTACGAATAGTACATTATTTTTTTTTGTTATTTAAGTGTGTGAGTGTGTTTGAATGTGAGATATATTATTTAATTACCGTTTCGTATTCGGGCGCGGTTGTAAACTGCATTTAATAACAATTAATAATAAATGGTTTAGTAGTGTTTATTAACTGAATTACTTAATTTCTTTTGCTAGATATTAATTGTAAAATTAGCAACTATCGAGTGTTCAGTTATTGTTATCATATGAGTGGGGTGATTTTTTTATGAATGCTCGTGTTATTCAAGTTTTTTTTAGCTGATTTTGTGGTCCTTGTGCATCAATGTCATTTTTAATTGATATATTCATTACAATTTGTTGAATTATGATAATGCATAAGCATCACTTTGATTATCAGCACGTGTTAAAATACAGCTAATATGTATTGTATCTTTTTCTATTGGAGAATCCAAGTTTATCTTAAGCACTTACCGTTGGTGTGTTGAGCAATGGAGGTGGACTGTTTAGCAGGTTTTTCGATTGCAAGTCAAATCGCAATGCTGGTGCCACTGTGGTGGGCGGAGCTGGCGTTGCAATTGGCACCAGTGTGCCCAGCTGTTAACGAAAATGAGTTCAGGAAGAATTTGCATAAAATAACTAATATAGGCAAATATTCGGTTATTATTTATTAAGTTCGGACTAGGCCCAAAAACTACTCGTCAACAACTCGATCTCTTACACATCCCTCGATTTTATGCTAATATCTACAACTCTTCCTAACTTTATGAATACCTTTTATTCTTGACCTCAGTCGTAAACTCACAAATTAAGAGAATATTATAATTTTGCTTATTGATGCACGAGTATTCTTTAAAAATCAAAAAGTAAATACATCTTTTCTAACATCGTTAATTAAATAATACCTGTCATAATATCTACACGTATTCTTTTTATGAAGCGGCAAGTAGGTCGTGAGTCACTGTGCGGATTTCCTTGCCGCCGTCTGACAAAAGTTTTAATTACTATTTTGAACTTTAAGTAGTCGACTCGTGTACTGGAATCTAATTAGGGCGAGAATGTCACCATTGCCACTGATGCAAGTGCGAGGACGAGTGCGAGGACGAGAACTTTAGAGCTTAGACTGCCGGATGCTGAGTTCGGGTGGGAAAAAGACGCCCGAAACTGAAACAGCAGTGTCAATGAGCTTTCGCTTGATTTACCCACATTATTTGGGAGGCAGCCCTACGCACGTCTTGTTGCCAAAAGTATTTAAATGTTGCCGTCAAAGGCATGAGATTTGTCTTCCTTTCCCCCTATAAAATGCCAGAACATTTTCATTTCCATTCTAGAAGCTATGCACATGCCATTACCAGTCACCAGTCACCAGTTACAGTAGACTGTTGCTAGGGAAAAACTGTGGATGGAGGCAGGAACACGCCCCGAGCTCGTGCTGTGCCTGAACTGGCTGAGTATTGGCTTTGTGATTGCAACAACGGAAGCGGAAATCGAATCTTGAGCAGTTTTCAGAATATGTATTGTACACCAAGAACATTCTGCACAATCAGGCGCCCCCAAAAAATCATACAATGGTTTTTTAATAAAACTCTGCCAATGGAGGGGAATATGGAATCCGTTCCCCCTCCCCACTGCTCCCGCCTTAACATACAGTATTGCCATGCTAAACGGACGAAGAACTGCTCCTAAATTGTGGCCACTTTAATGGGTAACAAGCTATTTGAAATTCGGTTCAATTTTGCGTGTAATTTCTCCCCCTGAGAAGGGCTGACCATGGCAAATTGCCAAAAACTGTTCCTGTTGCGTACCAACTTCAATTTCAATTGCGTTTTGGCAAGATTAATTGGCAATGGTGACTGATGCAGTTCACAATTTGAGCCACCAATACTTTACTCTGCTCAAAGGGCACACAAGCGGAGTCAGAATAAAATATTCCATTTCCGTTTAATATTATTTTTAATCTCCTGTTACACTTTATGGCCCACACGAGCAAACACAACCAGTTGACGATGGAGGGGAATGAGGAGGGAATGTTGGCTCGTAGTATGCATGTTTTATTCTTTGTCAATAAAGGTTTTTTAGCATCGCAGATGCTGACTCACTGACTGACTGACTGACTGACTGACTGACTGACTGACTGACTGACTGACGGAATGTCTTCTAGTAAGAAGGTTGGCTTGGCTTGACTTGAATTGCCTGCCTGACTGTCCTTCCTTCTGTCCAGCATCAATACCAGCTTAAGACGTCGCTCTCTCTTGACTTGTATCGTTAACTTGCTCCCAGTGAAAAGACAGGCGCGAGTCAATATAATTGAATAACGACACACGCACACACGCACACACATCACACTCACACGTTTCGGGGCATGTTGCCGATCCATTGGCAATCAGTCATAATGTTAATGTGCAAATAAAACAAACCTTATTTCATGGCCAAAAACAAGAGCCAAAATAAACAAACAAAAAAAAAACAACATATGTACGTCAATTTCGCCTGTAACTGAACTCAGCGCGTCTTTTGCCCTATGTCTTCTATTTTTATATGCATTTCATTTCAGTCTGTTTTGTTTTGCTTTGTTTTTTTTTTATTGTTTTGTTTTGTATTCCCGAGCCATATTTTCATAAAACTCGTACATAGAGACGAGTCAAAATGGATTAATGGAGGGGCGTGTGCAAAGGCATAGACCCTATCAAATAAGAAAGCGTCCGCCAACGACTTTTTGTTTGCCATATTTGGCATTTAAAAACGCACGCACAGCGACGCAGTTGTTTGCTTGGGATGCAGAAGTCTAACTTCAACCCAGCACCAACCCAAAGCCAATCCGAGAAACCCAATCCTCCACTTACCGCTATGTATTGCCAGCCCTTGTTGACGCGGACGAGCATCGCCTCCTCCTCGGTAATGTACGCCAGGGTTCCCGGTGGACTGAACGCCGATTTCTATGGAGGAGCACCAGAGCACAGAGATACCAAAAAAAATTTTAAATGAGTGTGTGCTGAAGAAAACTCTTGGGTATATTTTGATGGGCGGATGTGTTGCCAGACTTGGTATAAATAGAAGAAGACTCACCTTTGTCATTTCTTCAATGTTCTGGAAGGTGACTGCACCTGGCACGATTCTCATGTTCATGTTCGATGATGATGCGGAAAAGTGTGGCAGCTCCTCGCCATCTCCCATGCCCATTCCAATGCCCATGCCCAGGGACTCCTCGTGCTTGTGCGAGTGGGCCGTCTGACGAGGTGGCTCTGTAAATGACGATTCCAAGACACGCGTGTTAAACATCAATTTCAAATTGTACTTGCATCTGCATTCGAATCAGTGCGCGGTGATAAGTGATACTAATACTCAAACTACTTGAATGGCATTCAAGCTAATAAAATTGCTCAAGGCTTATTTGAAATGTAGACGAGATAGCATACAGAATACTTTTAGAATTCACGAAATGCATTTCCACAATACATGAGTATATTATATTTACAAAATTAAAAATCAGAATGAATGCACACTTTATTTAAATTTATCTATTTGCAGATGCGTACATGAAAAACATACATATTTCCTTAATGAAAGGATATTAAAACTATGTGGAAATACTTGTTACAAGCAGAGAAATAAATTCTTCCTTAAAATTTTGGACAAATGGAGTGCGAAGTCTTTTGGTGACGTGCACTGCTTGCATTTGCATAAATGAACTGCTTACAGTGATACTTCTTAACTGCTTGCAAGAAGTTTTTTGTCAAAAAAGAAGGAAGCATTTTAACTCGAAATATATATGACAAGACTAAATACTCGATGTGGTTGTAATAGAATATTTCCATTATTAAATAAATATATAATTTTATATATATGTATGTCTTATAATAATAATAATTTCAGGGTATACTCGTACTTTCTGTTGAACAAAAGTGATTTCCGTAATGGGCTATAATCTACGAATTACTTGTGTGTGTGTGTATGTTTGTTGTGGGTGTTTTGTTTACTGTCGTTGTTGTTGTTGTTGTCGTTGAATGCATGACTATGTAAAAATGGTAAACTCAATGTTTACAGGTACTTCATTAACGGTAAATGAGATGATGATGGGTGGGATGTTCCTAGAACGATGTAATGAATTTTTTTTTTCCTTTGACATGCCAATGCTAATAGGAAATACATAATCCGCACACAATACACGCTCATACTCATACAGACAGAAAAATATTAAGAGTCGGTTTCATGCAACATTAAAGGAATAATTTATACTACAGCAATTGGTGATTTTGATTTGATATAATTTGATTGGGATTTTGATGGTTTACCAGCTGTGCCATCGGGTCTATCGCGCAGATCTTGCAGCTCTCGGAGGGCTTTAAGTTCGTCTAAGGATGAGCGCGCTCCTTGATTGCGAGTACAATACAGAATGGAATGGTTTGGAATTGATTGGATTCGTTTTTGCATGGGATTAATGCTATATACTTATGTACTTGTGTATGCAAGTGTGTGACTGTGTGCGTGAATGTATATATGTACAGTTATGATTTATGGCACAGGCACGGGCACCTAACTATACATATATGTATATGTATTTATATGGATGTATGTATGTATATACAATGTGAGCTAACATTTTCAGAGCTTTCCCAATCTCTCGCTCACCTGGTCGACCGTAGTAAGAAGCGTCTCCAAAGAAGCTACCACGTGAGTCCATGCCGGCTTCGCCTTTTGGTCCAGTGATCGACAGGCCGGGCATGCCTGGTGGTCCAGGCGGACCAGGTGGCCCCGGCATTGGTATATACTGCACTCCACTGACGTCGCCATCGCCGCCACCAGTTGTTGCAGGCAGTCCAGGAGGTCCTGGCAGACCATCGCGTCCATCACTGCCCCTGTCTCCCTTATCGCCCTTTGACTGGGAGAACAATGCAGATTAGTATCGACAATTGATAGTATTGGTAATTAAAACTCACTCCGTCACGTCCTCCTGCATCGCCCTTGACACCTTTGATGCCCATGTCACCCTTGGGTCCAGTCGCTCCAGGACGTCCCTAAAAGTCCGAAAAGTTAGATGGTTTTTCCGACAAATAAGCTAATGAAATGATGAAATGAATCTAAGAGGCTAAAGTCTGTAATTTTCACAAAATATTGCTTTGCATTGAACTGAATTCTTAAAATTCTGGCCACATATGGAAATCTCTATAGCAGCGGTAGGCACGAAATCTGAATTCGGGAGCACTACAACAACATAAACAACATCAACCCATTAGAGTCACTGCGTGCCCACCGCTGCTTCATTATGTCGTATTTATTATTTATTAAATAATTTTAAAATATTTTATTTATTAAATATTTTAATAAAAAGTTTGTTATTTTAATGTTAAAAATGTTTCCTATCTTCATTATTATTCTCTTCAATTTGTTTTATTTTAAGACTAAAATATTTAAATATTATTGATTTTAGAACAATTCTGTTATATCAGTGTGCCATTTAACGTTACTAACTAACTGTGAAATAAAACCAAATTGAACTCTGGCCAAAAGCGGCAAAACGACTAAACTTCAGCAGTTTCGAGTGCAGCAATTTGGTAGTCGCAATGCATTGATGTTGTTGTTGTTGTTGTTGTTGGCACTGACTCTGGCCAGAAATTGAGTCAAACTTTCGTTTGGCATCATTTCTGCGCTGGAACTCATGTAAATACGTTGCTTGACTTTGATTTCGAGAGGCGGTAAACGATGCCAGTTGGCAGAAGCGCAGACAGTTAAGGCAAAAGCTGAAGCAAAAGCAAACTTTGCCTTCATATGACTTCCATTGTAATCGTTGTTGTTGCAACGCCTGATGCCGTTATTGCGGAATAATGGTTGCAAGTGAAATTCTAGGGGAAACTGCAATTGGAATCGCGGCAAACTGGCGAGCCGGCTGAGCGCCCTGAATAACCGTGATGAAAATGCACTTAAAATACTTTTCGTTTGAGTTTATTTCGCCAAGTTGTTCCCGCTACTTGTTTCGCATTTGATGTCTGGTTGTCTAGCTCGCGATTGTGGACAATAAAAAAACAAAACTAAAAACAAAAATACAAACAACTGTCTGAGCTATAAGTGAACTTTACCGAGCACTACAAGGACATAAACAATGGACGGAAGCATGTGAAAGTTGCTCCCGATTCATGAATATGGATGCGAATGCGAATAAAGTTACGAGTGCCGCACCGAGTGCCCAATGTCTCCCGTGGGTCCAGGCTTGCCAGGCGGTCCAATTGGTCCAGCTGCGCCACTGCCTCCGCGTCTGCCACGCATGCCCTTCTCTCCCTTCTCGCCGCGTTCGCCTTTGGTGCCGTTGCCATCGCCGGGTTCGACCTGCCAGTCCGGGTAGACCTGGGGCACCGGGCTCGCCCTTGGGTCCGGCGGGTCCGTGCGCACCTTTGTGACCCTGTTATTGGATTTAAAGGAGACCAGAGAAATGTGTGCAAAATGATTTACGGTATTAAATATACGGTACATGCCCAAGGGGGCCCACTCACGCCTAATTTGGCCGTAAAACTCAATTTCAAACGTTTTGTCGTCGGGCAAAAATTCAATTCAAACTCATTTTGAAATCAAATCAATTCTAAAATCCACAATCCCCACAATCAAACACATTCGCACACGAACACACACACACACACAAGCTCACACACACGCAGTCTGTACATAAATTTATGCGCTCGACTGTATGCAATGCTGGTGACAAGCCCGAAAACACAAAACCATTGCCAAAAGATGACGCCCCGAGCTTCAGCTCCTGCTCTTTGTACCCGAACCCAAAACCTATCGAGCCTATCTAATGTATATTTTATGCGTTGTATCAATGCGAATTCTCCAATGAGTTTCCATTTGCCTGTTAACCGTTTTCCCCTGAATGGTGTAAATCTGAATTAACACTTCAAATCAATCTCCAAAATTAACTTACTATATATGTGTGGTCTGGAGCCTGTACATAGATGGAGATACATTTATATATCTTCTAATATCTTCTTACATAAGTTTGATAAATTATATCATATATAAAGAAATAATAATAAAAATAAACTATTTTATGAAAATAGAATTAGCGGGGACAAAAACATATAGACTCCGAAATAAGATATTTTACAGATAAGCAATAACACAATTAAGGCGAACCCAACACTTAGAACTAACGTAAGACCAAACAAATATTTATAATATACCGATCTGATTTAAGATCAGTACACTTATATTCAATATTCCAATAGAGAATACGACTTCATCTTTTGCCCCTGCCGTTAGTACGGGTATTTTCAAGTCGAATCCCAACTACCTTTTACTGCTGCCTTTCGGGAGCGCGGCTTTTGTGGAAGTTTGCCAAACGGCTGGCCCCTCAAAGTTCCCCTCTTCCTCTCCCGCTTCAGACAAAGAAGTACTCCCGATTTATCCCCAGTGTCGTCTTCCACCTCATCAGCGCCTTAAATGGTTTGCCATAAATTTGCGCGCGCCTACTCGTTGTGTAACATATTCCCGTTGTGGGGTTTTGAACTTCTGGGGATTGTTGTGTGTACAAGTTGGGCATGTGAGACCTCGGCACAGGGTGGGAGGAATGGAGGGAACGGAACCCGGCTTTAAATTGACCCTGGATGTATTCGTTGCTTTAGGCCTTGCTTCATATCGGCAACTTAATGCCAACTAATGAATAATTAATAAGCCATCCACACACATGCACACACCCACACACACACTCGCACACATATGCAGCGTCTCCTATACGCCAACATTACAAAGTACGCGCGACTGCCTCCCGGGCTGGAGCTGATTTGGGGCCGAGTTTGGGGCCCGAGGCTGGAATGTGGGTCTGAATTCGCGGTCGGAGGCTGGCTGTCTTTTGAGTTAAACGAAATGTGGCTAATTGTGCGTGCATTCATACGTTTAAAATGCTAATTTCAATATTAGTTTCCCAACATTTTCAAATGCAATATCACATTTTTTGGCTCAGCTTTCATGCGAGAGTGTGTGGGTGTGTGTGTGGGTGTGGAGTGTGGTGTGTAACCTTAAATTGGGCGTAAATTCATCAGTAAATCTAAATCGATTTTTATTATACTATACATACTTAACTTGACTGAGGCTGAGGCAGAAGCTTATAGCTTTGCATAATTTCTTTTTATTTCACGCCCGATTAAATACGGTTCGCCAATAAATTTTTGGGTGTGTTGTGTGTAGTGTGTTGTGTGCTGTGTGTGTCACAACACAGCCGTCAACTATTCAGGTTGCATAGATTGAAAGGAAGCAGTAAATGCCTACAAAAAACTTTACCGCAAGCCAAAAATATATATACTTACATAATATATCAAAGGTCAAATAAATCTTGACACACTCGCACACACACACACACACACACACTCATGGATGAGATGGAGGTGTAACGGCAGCAGAATTAAGTGTAGCAGCATTCGTTGTGAGTTATATACGGCACTGCCACCGGAAGTTGCCTGACAATCCGTGTAACGCCCCCAACCCCAGCAAAGTGCGACACACCTCGACACACAAGAATGGCTCACACACACATACACCCAAACACACACACAAATATAGTGTTATGCTGGCAGCTTAAAGTTTTTGAGGTTAGACATAAAAGAAATATGCGCGCCAGGTTTTCTTTCCAGCTCGGCAATCCCTCGCTCGCTAACGAGGGGTCGGTCGAAGCAGGACATACCCCGACGAGGGGAAGGGAAGGGAGGTACGTGAAGGCATTCCCCCACCCTAAGCTAAGCTGCTAAATAGCATGAAGCGTAATGGCAGGGAAGTAAGCACCGCCTAAGCAGGATGAGCTGCAGAAATGGCCAAAACTTATTATGAAAATAATGCAGCATACAAGTGTGTAAAAGTACAGAGAGTCCGTTCCAAGGAGACGATGACTGGCCAAGAATACTCGTACACTTCCCTTTCCTCTTACATACATAAGTCTGTCTGTCTTTGGGTAAACGATTTCTAATAAACCGTATAGGACTTTCTTGATCATATCAACTGGCAACCAAATGAGCTATAAATATCTACAAATTGCCCCCCCGCCAGTCAAGACATCCTGCGACAACGCTTTCTCAGGGAGGACACATCCATCCTCTCATCCTTTCTGCAGGCTGATAGAAATTTATGTCTCGAATTATGTATTTCCGACTCGAGATGACAACATGCCAATGATTGAACTGCCATAAATCTGTGAATTGCCAGCGGATTGCAGTGCATATATGAAAATAAATTACGGTTAAGGATACCCAACTGCACAATTTGAAATTAGAGCCCCACAATTTGAATGCATTTAATAGAGTGAGGAGATACGAAATTGGAACGTATGGTATTTTCTAAGACATCTTTTTTCTTTTATGTTTTGAGATTATAATTAAATTTGAATAGGGAAATTCATTAAATGCTTAATTCTTTTAAGCTTAAAAGTGAAAATAAATAAGTTACTAAATACTATTTTGAAAACAAAACATAAAATCATACATAAACTTTTCCCTGAATTTTTACTTCATTTGTTAAATTAAAAGTTAAAAAAAAAATTGAGATCCTTTGGTCTTACCGATTTTTAAAAAAAAATTGTTAATACTGATTTTAAATAATAAAAATATTTTTGCAGCATTCCGTTTAAATTTGTAATTGCTTTCTTTAGGAAAATCGACCAAATTAGTCAATGTGAAAATTTTAACTACGAGTTGTGAAAATTCTAACTACGAGTTAGAATTTGTGAGAGTCTTCTGTATGTATGTAAAACTACTTCGTTTTCCTCATTGGCCTTTTCACAGTCCCATTCCCCATTGCATCAAAATCAATTGAGTAATCAATAGAGCAGAAGTTATTATTTCACACAACAATGTTGTGTGGGTGAACGCACACTTTATAATGCAAACAGGATAACACACATACATACACACACATACTTAGACACACACACTCTCTCAAATATAAATATTGGCCATTTGGTATACAAGTGTTGTTTTTGCTCTTTGACTCACCTTTTCACCGCGATCTCCTGGACGTCCGGGCTCACCTTTATCGCCGGACGCTCCTTTAGGTCCCGCCTGTGTGGCCGTGGAGCTGCGCAGACTGCCCATAGAGTTGCCCATTAAGGATTCCTGTTTGAGTGTATGTGTGTGTGTGTGTTGGGGGGATAGAAGGTAAGCACAGTAATTTGTTAAATATTTGCCTGTTGTACAATTTATTGTCGATACATGTAGTATATCTTGTTGGGCCATTTTTTAAGCAGCAGGCGAGCGACCTTTGATGGCACTGCCCAAAGCACAAGGATACACAAGGATATCCCCGTCTATATCTGCTACGGAAATTTGATTAATGATCTCGATGCGCCCCTTTTTCGTGGCGACTACTAATGACTCCAAGGGGTTCTAGTCCATTAGGTTTTGTGGCCATTGCTTACCCGTAGTAAACTCTTGCTTTTGTTTTTAGTAGTAGTACGAAAAGTACTACTAGTAGTATTAGTAGTATTGGGGAGCATACATTAAGTGAAATTGTTAAATGTTAATACCTTGAAAGTCCTGGTAGGATTCCAATTTATCTGTTATTTATGTGTTGGTTTGGTTACAAGAATACATATTTGGTGGTATTGTTTGAATAATATTTAAATGTAGATAGCATAAGACAATGGGCGTGAAATTAAAGCGTATTATTATATGATTTCAATTTATCGATTACGTTTAAAATTGGCCATAAAATTGCAACCTTTCACTGTCTTCACTCTTTTCTTCCGTCTTTCTCACTCTTACTTTACTTTTCTGGCAATCTAGTTGAATATTCGTATACGTAATTGGCTTTCAAAAACATTTGTAAAAGTTGTTGTCGTGTCAACAATCAAAAGTCGTTCTAATAAACGTAAAAGCTTTTTTCGTGCTCCCCCCGACACGATGCTGTGACAAGGTCAACAACAACAGCGACAGCAACGAAAAAAACAACAACAATTCGAAAACGCCTTCAAAATTGTCCTCTCTTTGGGCCCCTTCCTCAGGCATCGTTCAGGCTACGATAATGATAATAAAGCCAGGACGAGCGCATAAAACAATGGGAGGCTGACTAAGCGAGCGTCTGATTTAACTGGCGCGTTAGCCATAAGTAGCTTGACACTCTCATAACCGTAACAGCGCGATAATGATTACAACCACAACCACACATACACACGCACACAGGCACAAACGCCCAAGCAGGCAACATACGGCGTTGAAATGTGATGATAAAGTCAGGAAAAAATAAAAGTTTCGCTTGCATAAAAGGGTTAAAAGCCGCATATATTCCTCTGTATGTGTGTGTGTGTGAGTGTGAGCCAGTATCTGTATGCGTGTTAGCGCGTTTAACCGCGTGAACTGCGCGCCATGCGCTGATAACAGTAATTGCCACAAGCTGGCATGCCAGCACTCAGCCAAGACCTGAATCACAAACCCGCAAGCAGCCGGCAGCTGCACGTCCCCAATGGGGGTCCTGCCTGGGAATCGCTACAAGCGGGAGCGGAGAGGAAATAGGGGAGGTTGATAAACACGACTGGTGGGGTGGGGGGGAGAGAGGATATCACAACTGGGCTTGGTTTTGTTTCGGCTTGGCTTGCGTGCTTAGGTCACTTACGTTTCGGCATTTCTGTGAGAATATTTTCTTGTTGTTGTGCCTAGGCCAATAATCTTGTTGTTGTTATCGTTGTTGTTGTTGTTGTTGTTATCGTTGTTGTACCTTTGTGGTTTTAAGATTATTAGCGCAGATAACCCATTTGCGACAACAACGTCGCTTCCAGTCGTGAAACCGACATGCCCAAATCTGCTCAGCCATTTTTCACAGTGCAGGTGCAGTCAACCAATCGCAGCGTGCGTCCTCAGGAAGGAAATTGGTTTAGGCAAATTGTGTGGCTAGTAAAACATGACCGACGTTTACCACTGCACCACCTCCCTCTTTATCCGCCCCTCCGCTAACCACAATTCATAAGAATGTGCGTGATTGAAAAAACTCAACGGATAAGAATAAACGCAGGACGAGCAGCTTTTGGCTCTGTCTGAGGTGTACAGTGAAAGGTGCAATTTGTGTTTGCCAAAATTGAAATAACACTGATAGGAATACTCTAGTCGAGTAGTTTCGACCAAGCGATACCCTCTACCCAGATGGAATATCTAAAATATCATAATTGAAGTATGTTTTCTGATAACGTCTTTAACATTCCCATTCTTCGTTCTTAAACGGGTACAGGGTATTTATGTAAAATAAACTCAAATAGTAATCAATCTTCAGTGAACCGAAGCTATAATACTCTTGCAATTCACGTTATTTAAACTTTCCTATTGACTTTATTATTCCTTAAATCTCAAAGTATATGAATTTAAAAGTGTTTCGACCTTTACTCTGTCGAGTTTGGTAGTTTAACATTCTTTGCAAGAGTATTTAGTGATACATAATTGAGATATTTATTCTTTGCTTGGATATTAAATTGATTGTTGGCGTTCCCAGTACCGAATAATATAGTAAACTAATGAAAATATATTTTAGTGTAGGGTAAATTTATTTGGGTTAATGTAAACTACTTTGGGAACACCAAATAATAATAATTTGTATTTTATGGATTGCCTGATTTGATTTTGTGTGTAGTTTTTGTCAGTAAAAAGTTAAAGTAATTAAAATAGAATATCGATTTTTGGTAACAAATCAGTTTAATTAGATAATGTAATTAATTTTAAAGCCAAATGAGAAATTATATTATTTGAGATAGATTTTGCGCATTTGGTCAATTATTTTTTTAAAGTCTTATAAAATCGATTGACAGACAAAAGTTATTTAGAATTTAAAGAAAACTTTTAAATAAAATTATTAAATTAAGAATTCGTGAGTATTCGTTTTAAACTACTAAATAAATGCTAAATCACTAAATAAAATCGGCCATCCATGTCGATTTAAAGTAGAACGTTAACGTTATAGATAAATGATTATGTTAAATGTTTCGTCGTGAATTTCTTATAATTAAATTTGTAATGTAAATTAAAGTTGTACTCACATCGTAACTCTCCGGCAAGCCAGGCGGGCCCGCAGGTCCTGGTGGACCCATGACGCCGGGCATACCGTCGACGCCTGGCTCGCCCTTCTCCCCCTGGATGCCTTCCGGGCCACGGGCGCCAGTTACACCAGTGGCACCCTGCAAAAAACACAAAAGAAGACGTGGAAAAACGACGCCGGTGGCGACCAAGAAATAAATCACATTAGTGGGCGTATAAAGAATGTACATTCATGTCTATGTCTATATATAGTATATACATACATATAGCGACTACGACTACGACTACGTCTACGTCTGAGTCGAGAATCTACATAGTCTAGCTCTCGTTTCTATTCAGTGAACTATTTGAGGTTCTGCTAGCGTTTTTGGGACCTCAACTGGCTGTGGTCGATTTACATAATCGTTGCGTTTTAGCCCAAGCTCATTAATCTACGCGAGGCCCAGCTGCCCAGGCCGAGGAGGTCAGTGCTGTGGTTTGGGCTTTTGTGTTCAAATTGGAAGTGGAATGGAATGGAATGGGCGGAAAGGGGAGTTGCTCAAAAAAATGTGTCTCCCAATGTCCTTAATCTTATGCAAAATGGTCACGCTGTGCGCCATTTGCGTGTTGTGTTTGCCTTCTGGATTGTTCGTGTTTCTCTTGTCCTTTGTACATTCCTATTCTCTCCCTCTTGTTGTAGTTGTTGTTGTTGTTATTGCTATAATGCTCTGTTGCTTATCGTCGTCTTTTAAATTAATTGCTATTAGTTAAGGGATTAGCAGTAGGGCAACAAAATTGTCGCAGGAATTTCCGGTATGCGCGCGCCTGTTTGCCATATTTTACTCAAGCATTTAGTCGAGCTTTAAATCGGGGAGTGAGTAGTGTTAAGGGAGGCACTGTAACAGGAATACCTACAACACAACTCTGTGTTTTTGTGTGTTACAAGGGTCAGCACATAGCCTTCTACATTTCGCATATTTTGTTAACCGCAGCATGTTGGGCATACCGCTTTTCTTTTGATGTATTGCAGGGTATTGAAGAGGCTGCGTTCCACAGGTTGCTAAGCAGTCAGACAGTCAGATAGACAGAGAGAGGGAGACATGAAAATGTAATGCATCCTTGTGGACAGTGGACAGTGGACAGGATTCAATGAGTACCCGTATTTTACGAATATATGAATGAGTACATTCTCCTTGGTTAGAGAAACAGAAAAGTAAGTTTTCTTTTGGCTTCTGTATCGTGACAGGCACTTTCGGGTCGAGTGGATTGTTGAGGCTAACATCTCCTTCTGTCATTGTGGACTTAGCCTTTGACCCACACACACACACACACGCACACAACTGACCGTTCGCGCCAAACGGACTGTTTAATTTAAATTTGAATTGAAACTCAAATTTAAATCTAAGTAAAGGTTAAAATCTAGATTATTTTTTATCCTTTTGCCCAGCAACATTTTTTTGATTTTTGATTTTTGATTTGAATATTAAATTTCATAATTTAAAAGAATTCTAAAATTTTTTCAAGTTTTAAGTTTGAATATTTAAATTTGAACTTGAAGGTTTTAGACTGCGAGAAGGCGAAGTCTGGCGGCAGACTCAAAAAAACGCTAGGTTGATTACCGAACAAAAAATCAAACATGGAAGATCTCCAAGGTTCTATTAACACCGAGGAACTTGTGCAAGAAGGGAATCCCTTTGCAAGAAGAGGTCGGGTGAACAGATCACCTCAGGGTGGTTCTCCAGCGGAAGTCAGGCCTAAACCTCGTGCGCCAGCTAAGACACTGAAGACGCGTACAGAAAGACCAAGAGACCCAAACACGGCGCTCTGCGACCTAGGCCAGGAGATTGCTGATCTGGTCAACATGCTGGAGGAAAATGGAGGAGCTCGGAGGACTATCCACCAGCCTATGCGAGATGCTATAGAAAGCATTAGGGCGTTGTATGAGTTGGTAGCCATCCAACTGCACAACGACAAGGCGAAAGAGGTCATAAGATCTACCCAGGCTTCCCAAACATCGCCGCTATTCCGTATAGCTGCCGATCAAAAGAGGAAGCAAAAGGCGAGAGCGCAAACGCCCATCACGAAAAGGAGCAAGGACGAGGGAACGCCCAGCGTCGCGATACAGGCGAATGAGAATTCCTCCTCAAGCGAAGGCGAAGAGAGTGAGCGAAGTACGCCCCTCAGAGCTGAAGTGGGTGGCACCTGGAAAAAGGTGTCTAGGAAGCAGCGCAAGCCGAAAGTCATGCCCAATGTCAATCCCAAGGATAAGCCTAAGAACAGGCTGTTAAAGGAGCGTCCACGGCAGGACGCCATTATAATCGCGGCTTCCGGAGAGCAGAGCTACGCCGATATACTGCGCAAAGTTAAGACGGACGAAAAGCTAAGCGGATTCGGGCAAGCGGTCGAAAGAATCAGGAAGACGCAAAAGGGTGAACTCATTCTCCAACTTAACAAGTCTGGAGAGGACACCTCAGCATTCCGGGAGCTGATCGGAGAGTCACTGGGCGAGATGGCATCGGTAAGAGCGATGACGCACCGAGTTGTGATCGAGTGCAGGGACCTGGACGAAGTCACGACACCCGAGGACATTAGGGAAGCTATCAAAAGCCAGCTGCAGATATCGGACATCCCACCGGAGGACATCAGCCTTCGCAAGGCATACGATAGCACCCAAATAGCGACAGTAAGGATGTCAGCCGAGTGTGCCAGAAAGGCTCTCAATGTCGGGAGGCTGAAAGTTGGCTGGGTTAACTGCAGGCTTCGAGAAAGAGTATCCCTCACAAGATGCTTTAAATGCTTGGAGTTTGGGCACATGGCAAGGCAGTGTACAAGCGAAGTGGACAGATCGGACATGTGCCGGCGTTGCGGTCTTAAAGGCCATATCGCGAAGGACTGCGAGCGCGAGCCACAATGCATGCTCTGTAAGGACACACAACAGGATGCGAAACACATTGCTGGTAGTGGTAGGTGCCCACGGTTTCGAAGTGCACTAGCCCAGAAAGCATGAAGTTTTTACAATTAAACTTGAACCACTGTGAAGCGGCAAGCGCTCTCCTGGAGCAGACAATCAGGCAGCGTGGAACGGACGTGGCCTTAATATCGGAGCCTTACCGAGGGAGGACAGAGAATGGATGGATTTCGAGCAGCTGTGGCAAAGCAGCCCTATGGGCTCTCAAGACTCTCCCCCGGGAAGTCGAGTCGAGTCAGGTCGGGTTTGCTAGAGCCAAAATTAATGGGGTAACCATCTACAGCTGCTACGCACCACCGAGCTGGGAATTGAGCGAGTTCCAGGACATGGTGGAAAGGCTCACTGATGACGCTCGAGGAAGGGCTCCACTAATTATCGCCGGCGATTTCAACGCCTGGGCGGTGGAGTGGGGCAGCAACTCAACGACTTTGACTTTGATGCCAAACTAGAGGACCTCCGAGTTAAAAAGAGGAACCTCAAACGGGCAATCAAAGAGAGTAAGTCGAGGAGTTTTCGCAAAATCTGTGATGAGGCTGAGATCAATCCATGGGGCACTGCCTACAAGGTGGTCACAAAGAAACTAAGGAGCCAGTGGACACCCAGAGTAACATGCCCAGCTACCTTGCGCTCAATAGTGATTGCACTCTTTCCAGAACACCCGGCGGAGACACGGATTCTTCACTCGTTTAACGCGGAGCATGTTGATGGCGTGACGACGTTGGAATTAAAAGCCGCTAGTAGAAGCATTGGTGACAGGAAGGCCCCAGGACCGGATGGCATCCCTAATAAGGCACTAAAGGCGGCTCTAGCAGCTATGCCTGAAGCGTTCACACTAACGTTCACCCAGTGTCTAAGGGAAGGCGTATTTCCGAAGCAGTGGAAACTTCAACAGCTCCTGCTCCTACCAAAGGGAAAGAAGGCGACAGACGATCCCTCTGCGTTTAGGCCAATCTGTCTGCTTGACACGACAGGCAAAATCCTGGAGAGGATTGTCTATAATAGACTGTTGGCATTCTTGGAGGCCAGCGAAGGAATTTCTGAGCGGCAATTTGGATTCCGGAAAGCCCGATCCACGATAGATGCAATCCAGATGGTAGTCGGAATCGCTGCCAATGCGATCGAGGGCACTCGGTGGAGGTGGGGAACCAAGGAATACTGTGCGGTCGTCACCCTAGACATCCGCAACGCGTTCAACTCCGCAAGGTGGAAATGCATCCTAGGAGCTTTAGGCCGCAAGATGGTACCCTACTACCTAAGAAGGATGGTATCCAGCTACCTATCCGAAAGGACCCTAGAGTATCAGACCAAGGACGGTCCTCGGCGCTACAAAGTCACAGCAGGAGTTCCACAAGGGTCGGTCCTTGGGCCACTCCTATGGAACATAATGTATGACGACGTATTGCGCATCCAGCTCCCTAAAGGATGTACCCTAGTGGGATTTGCCGACGATTTGGCACTAACGGTGGTAGCCAAGCATGTCAGCGAGGTAGAGGAGGCAGCTGAAAACGCTATCGCCATGGTTAGGAACTGGCTCACGGAGGCGGGTCTGCAGTTAGCAGGACACAAGACTGAAGCGGTACTAATCTCCAGCAGGAAAATAGTGGAAAGGATGCAGGTTAAGATTGGCGATGTCACCATACACTCGAAGCCAGCCATCAAATATCTGGGAGTTATGATTGACAACAGGTTAAGCTTCCGGGCACACACTGAGTATGCCAGCGCGAAGGCAGCAAAGACCCAGGCATCTCTGTCGCGCATGCTACCCAATATTGGTGGACCCCGGGCAGGAATCCGAAGGCTGCTCGCGAGAGTGGTGGCCTCAGTGCTGCTCTATGCAGCTCCCGTATGGGCTATGGCACTAGATAGGAGTCAGGAGATTCGCAGAAAAGTAGCGGCACCGTACCGACTGGCTGCAATTCGTGTCATATCAGGATTTCGAACCGTATCAGAGGATGCTGCTCTGGTACTGGCAGAAATGATCCCAATTGACCTCTTAGCAAGAGAGATGGTCGAGCTGTATAGATGGAGACAGGAGAGGGGGCGTATTCCACCTGCGGAGGCGATCAGGCGTTCAGAGAGGGCAGCCACGATGGCAACATGGCAGGCAAGATGGGACGCATCTGAGAAAGGCCGGTGGACACATCGCTTAGTTCCCAAGGTGCAGGATTGGGTAGACCGAGAGAGAGGAGAAGTCAACTTTTACCTCACTCAGTTTATCACCGGTCATGGAGGATTTAGAGACTACCTGTACAGGTTCAGGCATGAGGAGGTACCCTGGTGTCCGGTTTGCCCACAGCATAGGGAGAACCCAGAGCACGTGCTATTTCACTGCTCCAGATATGCGTCATGGACGACACAGGTGATCCCACCGGAGGAGCTTATTTCATTCATGGTGGAATCTGAGGTGAACTGGACAGGCGTTAGCAACCTCGTTATACGTATCCAGAGAGATTTGAGACGCTGTGAGGTTGAGCGGCGAATGATGGAGACTGCCTAGAAAGGCAACCCGTCCCCGTGAAGTGATACTGGTCGGTAGTTCCGCGGGGAATGAGGAGTGAGGAGTGGGGGGGTGGTTTTAGAGGATTTCCACCTCCCTTTCGCATGGGCCACTAGGTGTACTGCGTACATCTACGTCCTTGAAAAAAAAAAAAAACACACGCACTCACGCACATGTACAGTACTGAATGAAATAGCAAGTACACACTGAAGCTTTGAGGCCACAGAGAGAGAGAGAATGTTCTTTGTGTGATTCTGCTCGACACATACGAGACTCGCACTTATGTCCATAGATACAACTCTTATGGTTGCGAAAGACGTTGACGGTTGATGAGATAATATAACGAGTGCCAGTTGCGCCCCGAAAGTGGATAAGTGTTTAAGCGTGAGTTGCTCAAAGTCATAAAGAAATTTTCGTTTCCACTTTCTACTTGGCCAGCGTTAACGTTTTTCCCCGTTTCCGGTTACACGCACACGAAAACCCACTAACACACACACACACATACACTCAATTTCTCTGCAAATTATGATGTTTGACCTAGGAAAACAGAGGAGCGTATTAAAGTGCACATATGCGATAAGCATCGCACTCCCAATCCCAATCCCATTCCCTCTTCAAGATTAGACGATGTGTGTAATGAAATTGAAAATGCGTTAGATCCCTGTCAAATATTGCCCTTTAGCTAATTTGGCCAACCCTTTGCTCTCCTTTCTATTTATAAATATATATTTTTATGTGTATATCTATAAGATAGTCTATTGTACTTACGGTAAGTCCAGGGGCACCTGTCTTTCCATCTCTGCCCTGTGAACCGGGCGGACCGCGCAGCGATTCACGTAGCGTTTCATTGTCCTTGATGGCCTCCAGGATATCAGACGCATTACATGTACATTCGCCAGTGTATTTCTGCAAAATGATGTTTTCACTTAAATTCTGCACTCTAATTGACAATTCCATTATGTAGTTTGCGCCCCATTTTGACTCGACTTCAAGTAAAAAGGACCAGGTCAATTTTAATACTTACAGCCCCCGCACTCGGTGCCTCCACAAAGGGTGGATACGCGGGCGATTCACCTTTGGGACCAGGCGGACCCGGAGGTCCTGGTGGACCGCGTATACTATCGCCCTTCGGCCCTCGATCACCCTTCTCTCCCTTGATGCCACGATACGCTGCCCGAGTCGATGGATCGATGATATAGCATGAAAGCAAAAGTCATTCCATTAACTCGTTGCCTAATTAAAAACCGAACTGACTTCAGTTCAGCTCAGTTCCAACTGCGGGCAAAACTTACGTCTCTCGTGCATATACTGTGTCTGTCCGGGGGGCTGCATCTCACTGCCGTCGTAACTGTCAGTTGCCTGTGTAGAGAGAGAGAGAGAAAGAAACGGTAAGTCACGTTGGCTTATAAAAAAAACTCATTAAAACGTAAGTGCAAATGCAAGTACGAGTTTGTTGTTGCAATTACTTATGGCTAAATATTCAATTAGACAGCACAGAATAACTGACCACAGCTAAGTGGTTTATTGACTGTTTTGCTTAATAATCCATAAACACAATTGTTTTGTACCGAAAACTAACCTCGCCATTGGCCAAGGCCCAAAAACTCTCATTGGTTATATCATCCTCATCAATGGCTGGTTCATCGGGTGGGGGACTCTGAGTTTTACAAATTAAAATAAATAACACAAAAATAAGAATGTGAAATAATAAATAAATTATAATGTAAATGTACACAAAATGTGGGAAACGTACCGAGTCTACATCACTTTCAGTTAAAGTGTCCGAATCCCAATCGGACGCTATTTCATTGTCCAATTCCTTAAAGCCAGTGATGGAAAATAAATGAAATCAATTAAATTATAAATAAGTAAATCAAGAACTTGAAACAATAAACAGCCTTCAGTCCAAGTAAACTAAGTTCAATTAAGTTTCTCATGGAATACTAATTTGATTTTCCTGTTTATTATCATTATTAAATTGATGTATCTTTGCTGAGTGTCTGCTCAATAATTGATTTTCGAGTATGCATTTCAAATGGAATACTTATGTGTATTAAGTAACTTACCGTTGGCACTGCCGCCGTTGGCTTTGGGGGCGCCATGCATTGGATGCCTATGGCATCTGGATTGCCATAGACATAGATTTTTTCTAGGAATCCCTGTGTACATGAAATATGTATGTGTAAATGTTTTTGGGAGCGCATTTTCATATTTATATTAATAGTAATGCGACTGAAATAATTATTGTAACATTGTTAAGCGGGCTGACGCAAACACAAAGGAAATAAATCCCATATGAATATCCCTTTCATCCCTTTCAGCAACCCAGCAACTAATGCATCAATAGATATGCATAATAAATCAATCAATTTGTAAAGCATTTGAATAAATGCAAACACATAAATCTGATGCCAAATGCAGCGCAGAGAGCTCAATCTGTTTATGTTCGATGCCAAACATAATTGCTGCAAATCGAAATTAATTATTGATGTTAATTTGCAAACTGCTTTTGCCACTTGCCACTTGCCACCGACGCAACTAATGTGTTCTGCTCTTCCTTTCCAATCTCCTTCATAAAGTAGAGAGGAAGTCAGTGAAACGCACACAAACAACAGACTTACCTGAAAGATGAGTGTATTTGTTGTGTATTTGGTAGTTTGGCATAGGGGGAAAATGGGGGGGGTATCAAAAGTCTGTCGAAATGCTAACCACAGAAGTTAACGGTACTAGTTGCCAACACAATGGGACAATCTGAGGCACAAACACAAAGGGAGGCAAAAGGCACAGAACCAAACGCAGACTAAGATAGAGGTAGCCGTACACTCAGAGAAAAAATGGGATAGTACAAAAAAAAAAACTTTAATAATGTTGTATTTTAATAGAAAACTTATTTAATTTCAATAAAAAACACTTTAATTTGACTAAAACCAGTTTTAAACATAGTATGAATACCAAATTAAAAAACACTTAAAATTAAAAAAAACTTGCTACATCTAATTTAAGTTTACACAATATTAAAAAAAGTCTAAATTGAAAATTAAAATATTTAAATAAATAAATAATGAATAAATATCTTAAAATTATAAATAATTTATTTAATTAAAATATTATTATGATACTTAATTTATAATTGAAGTTTCCACACTTTAGATTTACAACCTAAACATTAACATCCAAATCAAACTTAGAGTATCAAAATATTAAAACATTTTTCTCTTGATGTATGCTAGGCAAAAAAGAAGGAGGGAAGGGACGGAGGGTGAGTGAATGCACATCTGCCATAAACCCTGTTCCGGGTTCTTTCAAATAAAAATGGCAGCAAGCACTCACGGGCCATACTTGTAGTACCAGCAGTCATCCAGTCATTGTTGCTGTTGCTTCTGTTGTTTTCCCCCTCTTGTTGTTGTTGTTGTTGCCTTTGCAAAGACTGTAACTGATAGTAATAGCCATGGAGCTTTTATGCATCCCAGTTAAAAGTTTTGTCTCAGACGACGAGCCGTTGAGTTTCGGGTTAAAAGCGTGCAAGCGGCGTTCAACATGGCTTAATATGCACTCGAAAACCAACAAACATCCAGAGCAGAGGGCAACACTGAAAGCAAAACCAGACGACGCAGGAACAGAAACTGGAGCCGGAGCAGTAGATGTCCCTTCGCTCTCGTTTCAGAAAGAAACACACACACACAAGCACGCACAGTGCATTAAATGGCCGCCAATAAACATTGAAGTGAGCGCTCTTTGGTTCCATTCCATTCCATTTTGCAGTCCTCCTCTTTCCCTTTCGCTTTGTCCATCTCCTACACTTTATCCATGAAGTGTATAGCTTGTTGCTGTATTCCGATTGACAGTCTGTGGAGTGCGCATATTGAAGATTTTTCTCCCTCTACACCAGACACCCATAAACCTGGCTAAAATATGCAGCAGGCGACAACTACGGCCAACTCCAATGCATGTGTACTTCTTGATCAGAAGTTGAGTTGGGAGAACTAAATTCGTTTATACTGTGTCAGATGATTCGATTTCACAGATCTAAAAAGCTTTCAGATATTTCAACTTTTCTAGATATTCTTTGTACATTTTAAATTAGAAAATATTTTCTAATAAAAGATTTTATAGTTGACCTCGCTTTAAAATTCTATTTATTTAGTTTGCAAACCATAATTTTTAACAGTTTATCAAATATTTTTAATAAATTTATTATTTTGAAAGATTTGAAAATACATAAAGAAATTATAGTTACAAAAACTTGCTGATGATTCTTCCAATAGATATAACAAAGTGTAAACTACTACCACTTTTGCGTGAACTACTGGGTATTTTTAAGCTGATACTACTTCTATAAAATACCAACTTATTTATATTGTTTTTCTTTGCATTGCTTTGTTTTCGTTCAACTGAAGGAAAAACTATGCACAGCGAAATCAGCGAAAACAAAACATTCAGAACAATACATACACGAATGTGTATATATATACCTGTGTCTGTGTGTGTGTGTGTGAGTGTGGCCTAGTTTTATTTTTAAGCAGATGCCTTCCTCTTGCTGGATATATATGAATGTACATTGTTCAACAATACTATATGTGTGTGTTTGTGTCGCCACAAAATTAGCAGAAAGGAAATTCACTTGAAACGGAAATTATGTAGCAGGATATGGCATTTGGGGGCATGGATAGCTATTCCATGT
This sequence comes from Drosophila subquinaria, assembly GCA_037043405.1. Lineage (NCBI taxonomy): Eukaryota > Metazoa > Arthropoda > Insecta > Diptera > Drosophilidae > Drosophila > Drosophila subquinaria. The sequence continues at coordinate 60,532 of JBAMBL010000407.1, read as the reverse complement.
TCTGTTCTCCGTCCCAGGTCGACGAGACGTGACCATTATTATTACCTGCTCGGCATTTTGAGAATTTCAACGAACTGACAACTACGAGTATAACCACTTCCCAGCTAAGTTTAAATACTTAGTGAATGTATTTCCAAAATGGTCCGAAAATATCTCAGTCGGGGCATCTGAATAGGGAACCGGACTAAAGAGCAACGGCTTTGTTCGACACGAGTACTTGGCATTTGAACCCTTCTATTTGAGAGAGCTCTCTGAGAACGATGAACTAGGAAGATAGGCGGACATCAAAGCTTATTCTTTTCTTTATAAGATTGTGCAGCTTCGAGTATGGACAAGATATAATCAGCGACAAAGCGTGAGCAAATAAATAAGCAAGAGAGGAATAGCAAAAAAGAGAAAGAGATAGAGAGAGAGAGGGTAAAGAAGGTAGCAGAGGGTCAAGCACAGACAATGGTCGCGGGACAGGTTTCTCTTAAAATAATGAAAAGTGGCCCAGAGGCGTCTTGTCTGTTGGCCTCATGTCTTGGTAGGTGCTGCTGCTGTTTTAAGCTGTCATCCTAAACGGAACCAGCAGCCAGCACTAAAGTGCAGCAGCAGCTCGGTCAAGTGGCGCCACCAGCAATTAACTGGGTCTACGAAAAGTGAGACTGCGACTGAGCGACTGAGAGTGAGTTATGCTATGTGTTCATGTGTGCATTTGTTATACGAGTTTGCTCGTCTTGGCCCGCACATAATTAAGGCCATCGGTGGAGAGAGAAGCGCTAAAGCGGAGCAAGGACATGCCAGGAGAGCAGTCAGAGATGCACGTCAAGAGCACGACAGCGATTGCGGTAATACGTGGGAGGATGGATGGTTGGATGGATGACTTGGGTTTGGGTTGCACTTGACAAGGGTTCGCATTGAAAGTAAAACAAACACATAAAATACCGTTGACCTGCTTACCAACTTTGCTGTTTAGCCAGACAGACAGGCCGAAAGGTATGCAACCTTTTTTGTCAGTAGATGGACTCTCCACTCGTAGTTCTGGCATGCCAAACACGTTTTTCAAATAAAATAAAAAAGAAAATATAAAAGAAACAGAAAACTGCCCGCAAACGGAATCCATGCAGCCTGGCAATTTGTCAAAAATGTGTCAATAATATAGATCGATTGAGGACGATTGCGGACCCTTTAAAAATTAAGCGAAAAAGGGCTCAAATTGATTATACTTGTACATACGGCATTCAAATACTAATAAATTCACTGTTGAATCCGTTCGCCTATAGTCTGAATGCGAACAGTACTTGATTTTACAGGAACTGCTTTTCAACTTTCCATTTTCAAGCAAACTTTTCACACAGTCTGATTTACAGATGTTTCAATTTGACCAACGATCAAGATGCTGACCCACTTTTGATCACAATGTCAGCAACTTAAGGCTGTCATTGGACTGTCAGCTTTATCTGGGTTTAATTTGATGACAATTCTATTAGAGATATACTATAAAAAATACAATTTTATACACAATAGCAAATCAGATTGACCTTGACCTTAATAATACGATTTCGCTTGGCAGTTGTCATTTCTCAGTTGCCAGTTGCTGAAACTTGTGTAGTTAAAATTAAACTTTCATTATGTACAAATACTTAATAAACATAATTTACGAGTGTGCAGTGTCAACAGACAACAAAAGGCTGCTTTAATATGAATGCCAACTGAAAATGGCGACGCATTAAGATTAGCATAACTTGTTTTTTATTACCTCTCGTATCGTACTTCTGCTCTGTTTCAGTTTCTGCTTCTGCTTCTGTTGATGTTGATGTTGGCGGTGCGTTCTACCTTTACCTTTATCATAACAACAAAGCATAACAGAAACAACAACGACGCCAGCGGAAACGGATGTACATTTTTGTCTTGCGTGTATGTGTGTCTGTTTATATGTATGTATATGTGTGAGTGGGTGTATGCTATAGCAAGCAATGGCATTACAAGTAGCAGCGGCAGTAGGAGATCTTCCCCCACTTCCGTTTGTATAAAAGTTATGCGCAAGTTAATAGATAATTAACCATGCAAATTGCCAAGCAACAGTTTACAAATATTTTCAGCGTCATCGTCTCCTTTTGTGGCATGGCACAGTGCTGTGTGCCACTCGCAGGTGTTTGTGTGTGTATGACAGGATGACGCGAGTTCAGGTACAAAAGAATTAACTCTAATTACATTGTAATGCTGATTAAGCCTGTTTGAGCGCTTTAAATATGTAAACGGCATTCTGACATATTTACACACTGTCATCTGGAAAAGCATTAGGAGTATAAGTGAAAGGCATAACGTTTTATTCAGCTCAGCTGAATTAGCCTGTAAATGATCACCTCAAAAATTTAGCAAAGCATTATTATCGAATTTTAATCATAATTAAAATACACACAAAAAAGAAATTTTGAATTTGAACTGCTTTTGCAAGCAGATGCAAGCAGTGCTATGTAAGCACGCTGTTAATTCCTCGGAGTTGCCAGATAGTCAATTGCTTAATAATTCAACAGCGATAACAGAGATCGCAAATGTTATTTACATTTAGCAAATGCAAGCAGTGCTTGGTGAGCCGCTGTTAATACCGCAGAGTTGCCAGATAGTCAATTGCTTAATAATTCAACAGCTTCGATTAATTCGATAACAGAGATCGCCAATGTTATTTACATATTGAGCTAACTACTTAACATTACAAGCAAATTAAACGTTGAAAATATTTCGAGTTAATTCAGATTGAAACTGCATAACAGCAATGTTATTAAGTGCTTGTTTGCAGCTCTGAAGCAATTTAAATTCAAATTAGATGTTTCAATTCATTCAACTTATTTTGATGGCGTATTTTATGCCGCATAAATGGCAATGAGAATGCCAAATTTAAATTCACCTTTATGGCTGCCAAACAACTCGACAAACAAACAAATGCCCACTCCAATTAACTGCACAGTAGCAATAACTGTTCCACCAGCATTGGCATAGTTTCTAAATCACTTTCTGTCAGCCGTTTACAATATAAACGACAGCAACAACAACAACAACAGCAACAACAGCAGCAAGGATAACAATCGCAACGTCAAAAAGTTGCCCACTTTTTGTAATTTTATTTTATTTCCGTTTAAATGCGTATGCCAAGGTGCTGGCCGTCCGTACAGTCAACAGGCCACGCCCACACGCGCCCCACTTGCCCCCCTTTCCACAGTCGCTTAGTTGGTGGGGGTAACGGTGCGATTTTAAAGCTAAATTATAGCAACATAAAATTTTACGGCCAAGTTGAAGAAGCCTCCGAGCATCCGGCAGGTGCAGAGCTTAATTTTCTGCACTTGACTTTGGACACTTGGCGGCCGTTTGAAAAGGGCTTCATCTTCATTTTATTTGATGCTGCCGTTTTTTCTTGCATATAATCTGAATAAATTACTTTGCACATTTTGCGGCGCATAAATAATTTACGAGACACTCCCATACCCTTCATTCTTCATCACACACTTCCAACTCCATAAAGACGTGTGTATGAGTGTGTGTGAGTGTATGAGTATGGGATCAGAGGAGGCAAAGGCACAACAATGAGACGGCAAACACACAGCAGACAGTGCAAGATATTTTTTTTTAATTTTGCTAAAACCTACGACTAATGCCGAGTTCACACTGCGTCACATACTGTCACAGATTACAGTCACAGGGCCTGTGTGCTCCATCTGGAACCTTAGCATACAATAAATTCTAGTAAATCGTAAAGCTTAATTGCATATTTCTCGAGCCTATCGGATTTTGATGCCATAGATGCAGAACTGTCGAATTGTGACAATGCTTTGTGACAGTCTGTGACGCAGTGTGAACTCGGCTTAATTCTCAAACGAGCTGACACAAATCTCGAAAGTTGTTACGCCAACATATTTGCAGGCTGGCTGCAAATACGTCCAGCCCCAGTCCCAGCACCAGCTTCATCCCGCTGAATTCCCCGCATCCCCTTAGCAAAACCTAAACCTCTGGCAGAACTGTCACCAAATCCTGTCTTGCTGTCTTCTATGCTTTTCACTCTCTCTGCATCTGTGCTCGTGCCCGACTACCGACATAGCTGTGAGCTTTTGTTTGTGGTTATAACACAAACAATGAATACACTCACAATCACAGTGTATGAGCATGAGTACGTGGAGTGCTGGCACTCGGAAAGGGAGCCCAAAAAACAGAAACAGCGCCCAGCGGAACTACAACAATGGCGAAAGCGCTAGCAACAATTAGTTTAAAGCAACAGCACACACACACACACACGCACACATACTCGTGTATGCATTCATACATACGCATTCAACGTTGGGTTGCATTTCATTTTGCATAAACCAACTCTTTATCTGCGTATTAGTGTCCTGTGTCAGACAATTTTACAAACCCCATGGCGAATATTTCCTCTCGCACTTTGACAACAGCTGAGAGGGCATTTTTGATTACTTTAGCTCAATTAAACTAATTTAATCACTTATATTTTAATAACATAAATCCAATCTCTAACTCCTCTCTGCGACACACGCACTGAGTGCAATGGCATTTAATAGTCTATAGCTTCATTTTATTATAGGTCTTTCTTCTCATCCATAGTCAAACTAAAACCGATATCTCAAAATAAAATAATACTTCAACAAAATACAACAATTCACAGCTCAGACCTAATTTTACAGAAATGTTAATTATAACGAAAACCACTTTTCGAAAATGTTGCCTGGGACTTCTCAAAAAGTATTGTTGACCATTTTTAAGGAGAGTTTATTCTTCAGAAAGACCCTTCCGACCCCATCTCATAATTTTCTTGTTTTTTACAGAAAATTATGACCGCACTCAAGATTTCTGGAATTTTTTGGAATTCAAGCTGCTGTTAGAGACAAGTTTAAAAGATTCGTTAGGGAATCTATTCAGCTTTTTAGTGCGTGTGACGAGAAGATGAAAATGTTATACCTCTGTTAAAGCGATCGTTGATATGATTAAATGTGTTAACGAACACAACGGGTTGGATGAAAAGGCTTTCAGAAGTAAACACCTCAAGGATCCCTGGCAGCTGTGGAACTTCAATAAGAATGTGTGAAGAGATATGATGAACCATTTAGACGATTTGTCAGATTCTGTAATTCATTTTGATGCGAAGTTACAAGTCCGACTGGTACAGTTGCAGCTAGCAAGACTGGTACACTTTGATTGTGTCGATACACTTTTCACTTACTGTTCTATTCGACAGCATACATACACATGTATGGTATACAGGCTTCGATTCACACGGCGATAATAAAGAGTCCGCCCCTAGTGTATTGGGATATCTAGAAAAGCTTTTTATGCTTCAAAGTCAATATAGTGTGCCATGTACAGAGCACAGTTTTAAAACGGTAAGTACGGCCTCTCTACTCGGTGACATACTTGTGTATGCACACATACATACACACACACATACCTCCCTCTCTAGCCATCAAAATATATATGTATGTGTATAAGGCAGGCAGTTAGTTGCCTCGAGCATAAACGCCATTCAGGCGGAAATGCAGCACCAAAACAGCAGCAAATAAGACTAAGAGAGCGAGAAGGAGAGTGAGAGAAAGAGGGGGAACAAAGTTAAAGGGCCAGAGGCGAAAAACCTCCATGTGAAGTGTGTCATCAGTTTAAGGTTTTTGTGGGCAGCACCAGAGTACACAAAACAGCGCAGCACTCATGTGCTCCGCCCGCCACTGATGCCCCCGCCCTCCCCCTTTGCTGCCCGTATTATCATAATAAACAAATGGGTTGTATGGTTGGTTGGCTTAACTTTTGGGTTGCCAGCAAGTCTCAGTCGCACTCACAGATAGCTGATACGACAGCGACAAGTCCCGCTCGCATTTGTGAGCACAAATCAGAGCTATTTATATTGCATACACTAGGCAGGAGGAGAAGCAGGAGAAGGAGCAGGAGGAAGGTGCGTAGTCTGTCAGCATGCTCACCAACTGCTGCAGCTCGGGTTGTATCCAATTTGCAAAAATAACCACTAAAATAGCAGTCCCACTTGCCCCACACATGCGGCAATTGCTCTACTCAGAACCAGAGTTGCCAACTAGTCGACAACTGAGATTGTAAAGCTAGATTGAATAAGCTAGAAAATGTTCAAGAAAACTGACCCTATAAAGCAGCGATGGACATCTAGAGCAGCGGTGGGCACGTAGTGGCTCCGGGAGCAGCGGCTGCTCCCAAGTTAGGTAGACTTTAATAGGTTGGTTGTTGTTGATGTTGTTGTAGTGCTCCCGCTGATCCAGAGGTTAAATGTGTTCACGAGACTCAAGCCATTAATATTTTCAAATTATAGTTTACGATTCTAGCAAAAAGAATCATCAACAATGCACAGCAAATGCTGTACTTCGAGTTGAGGCGCTGACACGCTTTTGACACTCGTCACAGATCTCCAGAGCTGGTGGGAAAATAGCTGAATTGACAGCACAGCTGGCAACCACACGACCAAAGTTCAGCTGCTATATTAGGAAGAGAAACAGCAATATTCTCTTATCTTTGACATGCAGTGCACGGTGTCGGAAAATCGACAAACGCAACTCGCACTCCAAGTTGCATTGTCAGTGCAACAAGTTTAGTTTGAAGCGATAGCGAGTTGAGACTCTACTGCGAGCAGGGAGCACAATCTAACAGAAACTTTGTTGTGCCTATCACACTGCCAAACCGCAAAAGTCGGCGCATCAATTGCAAAGTTGCCGATGTCGCGGTATCTCCGCCATCGAGTGACTCGTCGCAGGGGGCTGTGACCGTGGGCTATGATAGACAAAAAGAGACGTGAGGAGTGTTTGGAGTGCGTCAAGTTCGTTCTTGGCACTATAAATATATAATGGTCTACTGCTTGCTGGAGGCGTTCCAACTTCTAGGTGTGCGAGTGTTCACTCCCTCGGCATTCGCTTCTACTGGCTTTAATAAAATATTATCATATAAACGTAACGGAAGATAGTTCATATGTTTATTTTGAAATATGTGCCAGTGTTTGCGTGTGCATCTGTGTGCGTACGTGAGTGTGTGTGTAGGTGTATGTGAGCACGATTCAAACTTCTGCTGGCTTCTGTTTACTTCAGAGTCAACTCTTTACATTTATTACCGCTCTGCTAACATTGTTGGTTTTGCAGTTAGAGCTCTTAATATACCCTGGATGGAGGCATATAAATTTTGTATAAAGTATGTAACATTATGTAATTATGTAACATACATTATGTAACATATTCATTATGTCTCTCAGAGATAGTAAGAGCTAGAAGCACTAAACTTAGTATGTAGATTCTTTAAATGTGCAGAAATATCAAGATATTTTGAGTTTAGATACATAAACTAGGAAGTTGTGCAAGATACAATCTTACGGATGCGTTTTGAAGCACCTAATAAGCTGAGCCAGGGTATCTGTTAGTCGAGCGACCTCTTTCCCGCTTGTTATTATTATTGTTGTTGATGTTGCTTCACATGCGCACACATTTTGATACTTTCATTATTTATTGCCAGCTGCGGGAGTAGACGGCGAAAGCGACTAACATTCATAAATATATGACTAGCAATGCCGCAGCAAATCTAATGGAATGTGTATTCTCGAGTTTTTTTATTGCCCAGCTGAGAGTGTGTATTGTGCGAGAGCACATTCTTCTCTCTCCCCATCCTCACTACCTCTTTTACTTTGATAGCGATATGTGAATCTACGCTTAAGAATTTCTCTCATAATAAAACAGCTCCTAACTTTAGTTGGTAAGTTCTAAGTTAGCATGTCGTCTAACCTGATTATTATCTATTACCGTAAGCATGTAATTTGTAATGCGTATACATACGTACGGCTTTCAAGGACATATTTCCTTCCCAAAATAAGTCCAACGACTCGCCGACCTGAATTTCCATGCCGAGTCATGCTATAAATTTTGGAAGGAGATGAACGCAATTAACTCTATACTTAGCTTTATGTATATAAGGTATTCAATTGGATTGGTGTAAATTAACTACTCATATAATATACATACATTTCATGTAATTGTAACAGGCACTTGTTATAGGAAATTTCAGGCTTTTGGTGTATAATAAGCTAGTTGATTACGTTTCGATTGTGAATTGTTAATTTAAGCAGCCGACAGTCATAATTAAATACGAATTGCTAAGAGCTTTCACCTGATATCAAATTAATGCTGGTGAAAAATTAAACAAAATCAACTACAGGGTATCGAGCAGCAGACCATGCAATTATGTCCTCTAATTTATCAGTCGATGCATACATAATATACACGGTTAATAACGGCCAATAAGTGTCGTGCGAGTTATCAGCCTGTCTAATTCAATGTGGGCGCGTGGCCAAAGTTGAACGCGTTTACAATAATTGCCTTTTGGCGAAATTCACTTTCGGGTAATTGGGCACTAATCAATGTGAATAGGCGCTGCTTGCTGTTGTCGTTGTTGCTGTTGTTGTTGTTGCTGCACTACGAGTTGTAGTGGTTGGCATTGTTGTTAATGTTGTTGGTAGAAAACCACACGATTCAACCACACACCACATACAAACACACAAAGTCATTCCCATTTACACTCAGTCAATAGACTGGCAACTGGCGGCCAAGTAACCACCTCAATATAGTAATACCAACAACAACAAATTGCCTGTCAATCTACGTGTAACTTTTATAAATTTCCAGTAGGGAATCTGCCTCGTTCCACAAAAGGCAGTTCGCAGTTGCCGTGCAGACGCCTCGCGGCGCGTCCGCATCGAGTTTCAGCCATAATTAACAGCGGCCGTGGCAACTGTGCGAAAACTAGGCAACAACAACATCGAGATGGCTTTGTAGTGTTAGCTACTGCTAATGAACTCGCTCGCCTGTTGGCGTGCCAAAAGGTGAGAACGGCAGGCGGGGAGTAGGTTAAACGGAGCAAGCAGGTGACTCAAGTCGACAGGAGGCAGGAGGCAGACGACAGCATGCAGAAATGACTTTATTAACAGCCGCGTCGCGTCGGGTCGCGTCTAGTCGTGTCGCACCGTGTCGCTTGGCAGTACTCGGGCTTTTATTTAGATTTTTATTGCTAAACTTTGTTTCGTTTTTTGCCACTTTGCCACACATTCGTCTGCCGACTGTGGGAAGGGAACGCAGTATAGAAGTCAGCCCCCGTTAACGACAACTGTCGGTTGCTTTGACTTTAACTCCAACTCCGACTCTGACTTGAACGTCCTTCTCATGCGACACTTTCAATGTTTTAAATGGTTTTTTATTGCCTGTTCAAACCCGCCCAGTTCTTCTTGTTGTTGTGGTTTGTAGCCGCCTTAGTTGCTGCTGCATTAAATTAGTTTAATCACTATGCAGAGCTCACAGCGGGACAGTAGCCACGACAAACAGGACGAGGCACTCTGGGCGATTCGGCCAAAATGGCGGCAGAAAATACAGATTTACATTCGATTATGGATGGATCTACATTCAACAATGGACTGTCTGCCGATATACGAGTATAGATATATACGATTTTGGTATCTTTTTTACTCAGCTGTGAGTTCTCAAAAGTGACATACAGGTATATTTTACAAATTGGCTAGTAAATTAAAAACATCTAATTTACTTTTGTGAGTGACTTACAAACAAGATGTTTTCTTTTCTAATTTTGCAAAATTTATCATGGATCTTTACTATTTTGAAGATTACTCATTTTCTACCGCTAGATCAGTCAATTCGCCCACAGTGCAAAGTGGTTTGCAACAACAAGCAGGGCAGGTGAAGGCGAGTCAAACCCATAAGTAAGCGTAAACAATGTCAAAGCAGTGCAGACTGTAGACGGTCCCCGCCCCCGCACCCCGTCGGGTGTCAATAGAAACATTAACAGGGCGTGCTGGCAAAAATTAGCACAACAATTATGCAGATATTAGCAGACGTTGCGACGTCGCCTCGTTCTTTCCAGAATGGTGTAAATAATGGAAGGCGTTGCTATGAAACAGCAGCAGTGCATGCAAATGGTAAATAATAATATACATACTACATATTTGTCACACCATAAACAATGAAAGAAATCGCTTTAAAATAAATGTCCCCAATTAAATTGGTTAAAGCAATGTATCCAATTTCGTGTGCTCGTCATTTGTCTACGCATTTACCGCCTACGGAGCACACAGCGCACAAATGTGAGCCCATTAAAATACCACTTGAGCATGGTTAAGCAAACAGCTTTTGTGGGAAAACAACAGGCCACCTGTTAATCAGCACACAGATACTAATCCGACCCCGTAAAAACAGTTGAAAGGTTATATTACGCATACGCCGTGTGTACAAACTTAACCCTTGGCCCATTTGTGAGTAGTTCTCGGCTCTGGGCAACCTGTGTCACGTTTGACAATTTATCTTGAGCCAAAAGGTGTGGGAGGAACAAGCGCGTCTAATGTTTTCTGATAATTACAATGGTTTTTAATTCATTCTTTCACACACGCAGACATAGGAGCAGTCGCTCACCTGGTCAAGCCTTTAACTCATATGTCCCGCTCGGGGGCGATGTGGTGAAGTGGTGACATGGACAGCAACAAAATGGTCAAATGGTCGGCTGTCATGGAACATTTGTCACAATAAACTTTATTTGCTTTCATGTAGTGTAGGGATACTTATACTTATTTTATGTTATTTTATTTGCTCAACGCTCGTTGCGTATTTGAAAACGGTCTCAACTTCTTTGCGGCTTGTTGGCTGTTTCTATACCCTGGCAAAGGATATTATAACTTAGTTACGAAATGTGTAACACTTTAAAAAAGATTTCATTGTTCATATAGCTGTCAAAAAATTAATAAGTCAAACGAATTAAGATTAAACATATGATATTATCTTGTATATCTCTATCAAATTTGGTTAAAATCTGACTATTTTATCATATATCTGACATAGGAACAATTGGTTAAACATCAACCTTTTGTGTGGATAATTGATTACTAGGCATCAAATCAAGGGTATCAAATCTTCGGCGTGAGAAATATAAACTTTTTTCCTTGCTGTCGTGGTGGTTTTGTTGTGTTTACGTGCGTGTTGGGGGCGCATAAGCAGCGAGCCCGACCTCCTCACAGTGGAGACATTTGTTTGCATTTGCAGCAACAGTAGGAAGTGAAGCATTTAGCATTACACATTACAAATTACACAGTTTAACTATATGTACATTAGGGTGTCCCTTATTTGGTCAAAGTCAATATTTTAAAACGCATACGGGCTAGTTCTGTTCATTAGGTCCTAAAGCACTCAGAAATAAATTTTTACCTCAATCGGAGTATGATAACCCGTGCCGACTTGGATCGGAAAAATTAAAGATTATATGGGACAAAAAAATTTTTTTTTTTTTTTTAATTTTTTATTTTTTTATTTTGTTTATTAGGTCCTAAAGAACTCAAAACCAAGTTTTCACCCTTATCGGAGTACGATAACCCATTCAAATTTGCATCGAAACATGAAAAAACAGTATTTTAACACTGATTATACATTTTTCGATGATTTTTCATGTTTTGATGCAAATTTGAATGGGTTATCGTACTCCGATTAAGGTGAAAACTTGGTTTTGAGTTCTTTAAGACCTAATAAACAAAATAAAAAAAAAAAATTAAAAAAAAAAAAAAAATTTTTTTGTCCCATATAATCTTTAAATTTTCCGATCCAAGTCGGCACGGGTTATCATACTCCGATTGAGGTAAAAATTTATTTCTGAGTGCTTTAGGACCTAATGAACAGAACTAGCCCGTATGCGTTTTAAAATATTGACTTTGACCAAATAAGGGACATCCTAATGTACATACATGTAGGTATAATAACTGAGACCGAGACTGCGAAACTCCGACTAAACTGAAGCTCATAAAGTAGCCACAGTCCACAGACACGTGCAGACTGAGCATAGTCGTAATTATAATTAATTTGCAAGTTCAAGTTTTTAATTAAAATGAAATGCCATTTGACACAAGCGCAGTCAGAACTTGTTGCTCTGGCAATGGATTACACAGCTTTTAAGTAGTTACCTGTATCCTGGCCGCCACTCTCTCGCCGTTGAAACGCTGCGGTATAAACCAGCCCTTCGTCGAGCCCGTCACGAGGACAACGCCGAGCAGGAAGAATAGAATCAGCGCGGTAATCACGAGTTTCGCGCGCGTCGAAATGACCATTGCCATTGTTTCAACTCGGATATTTACACACTCGCGATGGACAAATTGGTAACACTTCAACACGTTGGGCACTACGACGATTTCAACTTGTAGCACGACACGACAATTGCCTGGAAAAAAGAAGCAGATGCGTGAATTGGAATATTAATTGGATGCTTTTGTATGTTGTTGTTTAGTTGTTTAGTTGTTGCTATTACATACGAGTACTCGGTGTGGTGGACCAGACACAAATGGTTTGAATGTTGTTGTCGACTCGCAATGTATTTGACCCTTGGGCACTTGGATTCGGCTGTTACAGCCTTACAGTCTGCCCGCTGCCTGCTGTCTGCTGCCTCCTTTCTAATGCCTAATGCCTAATGGCTTTTGTGGCACGTATTAACCTTACCAAGCGTTTTTGTGCTTTCACACGCCTCTCAAATGCCCACATCCTCAACCTCTTCACAGACCCTCAGACACTCACAAACACACACTCACACTTACATTTACACGGACCCAGGCACTTCCGTCGAACGCTACAAATGTAACACGTTTTATTTAATTTTTCTGCTTTTTTTTTGCCTTCTTTTGGCGCCCTGCCGCTTGTCAGCATTTTCTCACCGATTTGCGCCGTAAAGGAGCGGCTGAAAAATAAAAGCTACCACACAAAAAGGAAGGAGGAAAAAAAGAAACTTTATGAAAAGTTAAGCTGCCAACAAGTTTATTTGCGAAAATATTGAATTATAGCAACGTCATGGCAAAGCGGCGGCAACCAGAACAAATAAAAGGAACGGAAAAAAATAAGAATAGGTAGAGAACGGGAGAATGGGGCCTCAAAATGCGTTGCCTAGATTTGGCCACATGCTCAAGATGTCTCGGCTTTTATTTAGAGCGCATAAAGGCATAAGCCGAATGCCAGTGGCTGGTGATGGGGGCTGAGGATGTGGATGTGGCTCTGACTGAAGCTGGCGTGTCCTTGAGCGCCCGAAAATGAAATAAAAAACGAGCGCCAACTTTTCAACCTACATAATTGCGGTAAAAGTTGGCGCACAACACACACACACATACACAAAAGTATCCTTTAACGAACACACACACATACACACAAAGACACGCATCACACAGCAAGCAGTTTAGCTAGAGGTTCAGCGCGCACAAAAGTATGCTACAGTCAGCGCATAATTACGATAATCGTGTCTGTCTACCAGTAGCCGAGTCCAAACAAAACTGAGCTCACCTGACGCCCCAAACCAAGAAAGACTTCACGCCCCACGGCCACAAGCGCTGCTCTGAAACGGCAGCCAGTTATTGAGTCAACGGTTGAGTCAGTGGTGTAAAACAAACTTTTGTGGGCCCAAAAAACAAAAAATATATAAGAGAAGAAGAAAGCCAAGGGAAACTTTTTTATGCCTTTACTGCCTTTGCCTTAGTGGCATTCTTCACGCAGCATTAAAATTCTACGGCTGCAGCACTGGCACTCACACTCACATTTACACTCACACTCGTGCTCGCGTTCGCAGCTTAAGCTTAAAGTTTGACATGGCTCAAGTTTCCTAATGAAATTACCTACTTGGACTTTTTCGACTGCGTTTTTGGCCGCGTAATGAAAAGGGGCAAAACTTGTGCCACAAAAAGGCGGCTGTCCAAAAAAGGGGAGGGACCATACGATAAGGAATTTCATATCTTCTTCCAAATTAAGTACGCCAAAATGAGTAATGACTTTTGAAGTTGTCATGGTAACCAAAAAGTAAACCGTTGAATGCAAAATTTAACCAAAAGTAATGCTTAATGCATAGAGAATGCTCTTGGCATGACCCTTTCGTTTTAGGTTAGCTGCCCAAACGTTAGCGCCTAATGAAGATAATGGGGCGACATGTATAAAGGGACTAACCTAACTCTAACTCACACACAATCACACACACACACACTGACAAGCACGACCGCCTGTCAGAAAGGCTGGCAGACAGGCAGACAGACAGCAGAATGTTTTATGTCTATTCATCGCCGTGTGGGGATCTTTCCCACATTTTGACATGTTATTTTTAATAAGCAACGTTTTGCACACAAATTTCCGCTTTAGATAATTTCATTTGGCATGTTTTTGTGCGCTTCAAAGAACAAGTAACAATGACTAACTGATGTTTTACCTGTATTCAGATGGAGTGAGACAGGGGAGGGGGTTAAGCATGTGTCACACATTCATCCTTAATAAGAAGCAAGCACAATAAAATGTCACCAGTAGCAATGTCTAACCCCAGGCCAGACGTGGCAAAGTTTGATCGATAGTAGCTCCTTTTACTTATGCCTCAATTCCCATCACATATTGGGGAACTGGGGAGGAGGGGGAGTGTGTGTGTGTCTTTGTATGAGGGCGTTTCAACGGTCACATAAAGAGCTGGTTAAATTAATAAGAAGCCAACCAGTGGAGAGCGCATTTTCCTGGCTATATAACAAGGGGGCGAGCTGGGCGTTAACCGCTTCACTAACGTCGGTTAATTAAAGTCCAACATTTGCATAATTTATGTTTATTGGCGCCACTGCGACAACGGTGCTTGTGGGCCTGCTAAATGCCCCAATCGGGCAGCTATAAAATCATAAAATACGTGTATTTCTTCATATATTTAAATTTTCTACAACATTTCATAGTAACAACTTTTTTCTTGCCTTGCAGATTTCTATGCATTTTACGAGGTCTCTTAGAAATCCGACTGAAAGTTGATCATAAAATTAGCATTGTACATAAATTTAACGACCTGCATTCTAATCAGTAATAAAATATATCTACAGAAGGACAAAACTATGTATATGGATATGCTGACAGAATGAAGTAGTGCAAGTGGAAATAAACTTTCGATATATGAAAGATAGACAGCATTAAAAAATAGAAGGAATAAAGAAGAACATATATTGCATGTTAAGGAATATCGACTAATTTTAATATATAACTTTTTTACAAAATTAACATAGTATTTAAAAACATAAATAATCAAATTACCGAACTTCTATGCCATTAAGTAAAATATGTAGAAGAGTACATACAAAATATAACATACAAATATTAGGCCAGACTAAATGTTGTTAAAAGTTGATTTATTTCTTCATTTATTCCATTTATATTGTCAGTATATTTACCAAAGGAAAAAAATTAGGTTCCTATATGAATTTACTCAAATGTCATATTTTCTTTTATAATTTCAAATATAAGTATTAACTGCCCTTTTTTAATTTAATACACCCCGAGTAAAAATCTAAAAAACAAACTATTTTAAGCTTTCTTCCAAAAAGTGAAACTGTTCAAACGTTTAAATGTATTTTACAAAAACTATTTGTTTAGTATTGTAATAAAAAACTTCAACTCAAATATCTGCTCGTATAAACTCGTATTTAAGTAATTATATTTGTAGACAATGGTTTGGTAAAACTAATTTCAAACACAATCGCAGTAAGAACAAAGCTTGCAACCTATAAAAAGAGAGGAACGGGGCCAATATGTAAATAAACAATTTAAATTGAATTTTAAATTGTGTCAACATAATGGGTCAAAATATTGTATTATGATGCCAAATTGATAAATTTGCAAATCAAAATTACATATTACGGAAATAAAGCCTACTTTGGGGTGGCATGTAAGTCAGTAGTGTAAACAAGAGCAACACATACACATACACAAATACACGCAACATTCAGCAATGGAAATTTATGACTATTTATGCACATTGCCAGTCTTCAACACAACGGAACTAAGCCTCGCACAGAAACCAATGCATAAACAATTTAAAGTCCTGGGATTTTCGATCTTATTGCTTTTGTTGTTTTTGTAACTTTTGGTATGGATATTATTAAATGCCATACGCGTAATACTATCTAATTAAATGCACGCTCTGAATAAGGGCTAAAAACTTAGTTTCATATTTCAACATGAAACAAAGCGCAGGTCCAAAAACATTACGTAGCTAACATTTTTTAAACGCAAGCTCTTCTGAAATACTGAAACTTAATTTTGAATAATTTTTATCAAAAAATAATAGAAAAATGTTGGGAAAAATTTTAGTTTGTTGCCTAGTTTTATAAATCAATTTTTGGAAATACTTAACAAAACACGAATCAAAGGACATTACTTAATCCTAGATGTACACGTCTGATGTCGTCAATATAGGTTGGTTGGCCTGGCTTTTGTGCTGTTTTGGACTGTTAACCTTTTATCTGTTGCCAGAGGTCAGAATAAGTATATCTTTTGTACCAATGTAGACATTAAAAAAGGCTTTTATTTAATAAATAAAGCGTATATTCGTTTGGCTTGCGGCAACCGTTAACGATAACGGTAAGGACAAAGGCGGGTGAGCGAACAAAAATATATGTGTGTGTACGTATACACAATATTACATATTACACATACGCCTCGTGCTGCTTTAATATGCATATGCATGGCTGAGTGTTCTATATATGAGTTGAGCTGAGTTGAGTTGTGTAGAGTAGAGTTGAGAGAGCGATGTGTATGTTGGCCGTCTGCTCTGTAGCTCTGCTTTAATGAGTTTGCCTTTGATTTGGGGCAACGCGAGCACAACGCACAACCAATCCATGAAGCAATCTCCCCTCCCCCTGTCTAGTGCTGCCTTTTGTCTATGAGTCTATGAGTCCTCCTGCCTAGCTTGTCATAATTTATGCGCAGCCCATGCTCAATTTGATAGGCGACAGCCTGCGACATGCAAACCATTTGTGTGGCCCCTTTGTACTCTTTACTCCAGCTAGAGTGTTAACTATATATATAACATATATATATATACAGACTTGTATGTGTTTTTATAATAAGTATATTTACCTTTGTTGAGTTGTTGTCGCCGCTAAAAGTCACTTGATTGTTAGCAATTAACTACGGTATTTGCGATATGCACGTTAAACGTTGGAGTATTGAAAATATTGAATATGTTGACAAAAAATCACAGATAATTTAATTAATTACAAATAGTTTTCGTTATTTATGCACGTTTACGATTCTGAATATTGATTGTTTTATTCCGTTTAAGTTATTCACTTTTTATGCCCATTTGTAATTACAAATGACAGCGCTCGTTATTTGATTTATAAAAACAAAAAACATCAGCACCGACGACAACGATGACGACTATTTGTGCCTCTGTTTGTTGCTGGCGTTGTGTGTTCAACAGTTGTGGCAACTACAGCTCAGACCAGGCCGGCGGAGTCGTTTGTTAACTGGACAGCCGATATCCCGCTGAGCGCAATTAATTTTCTCGTTCACACCACATGCATTTCGGCTTGTGCAATTGATTGATTTTCATTGAACAAATTCGCACTGGCAGCGGCAACGTTTTGTGGCATTTAAATTCTTCATCTTTAAGTTGCACGAAAGTTTTTTACTACCGACGACGGCGACGACGACGACGACGATGCTGCTCGAATTTTGCACTTGACATGAAGGCAGTCGCGAGATCTGAACACACGGACACAACAAAGTTGCCTTGCAACAACAACAATAGTAATAACAACGAGTACAACAGAGGAGAACAGAAACAACAACAAGAGTTGGAACAGGAAAGCCGCGCGAGCTTGCCAAACTAATTGTAAATATTTGCACGGCGAGCAAACAAATTTGTGTTCTCTGTTGGTTTCCCTTTTATTTTGAGTCGAGAGTCGCGGGGATATGTTTGTAATTTGCTGGATATAGTTATGGGTATATGTTTAGGTATAGGTTGCTTCTATATGCTATAGGTAATACTCGGCCATTACGTTTATTAAATTTTCACTAAAATCTGGCCTAGCGTTTAGTCTTTGAGCACGCGATATGGAAAAGGGACACGCGCAACAATCAGCGACACGAATGTTGCCCACAAATGTTGCTTGATTTGATATGTGTGTGTTGCTGGTGTGTGTTGGCGATTGCAACCTGATATGATCTCGATGAGCAACTCTCTTATTGGCGGCTAAGTGAACGGTAGCATTTTGAAACGCTTGCGCCGTCTTTCTTTCATTTTTGGTCGCATAATTGAATTTTAATTGACTGAACTTTTTGTTCACATAACACGTCTCCGTTCCGTTTTGTTTACTTGGCCATTATGCAAACATATTTCATTTAGGCATAAATCACTCTCGCTTTTTGCGGCTAAACTTGCACAATGGCTTCATTTGCGCCTGGATCACACATAACTCCACACACTCCACACGATATACCGACGTCGACGTCGATGTCGGCAACGGATGACGACGACAGGACGACGGGCGAGGACGATAGCGAGGACGAGAAGGAACGATAAGCACCGAGTCAGAGCGCGATTTCAGCGTACTGTGGCAGTGTGGCAGTGTACAAAAAAACGTAGCGTCGACTCAGCCGTTCGCACATGTTAACTGTTTGCGGCACCGAACGCGACTGAAAGGTAAACGCACTCGTCTCGGCTAGGCCCCAAAGTTTGAAGCAAATCACAGCAGCATGGCGCACAACAGGACACAACGACACACCGACACACAGGACGCTGGGCCAACGTTCAACTCGTGCCTCAGACAACATAAATGCGCTCGTGTCAGCCACAACTTCGAGCCGTCAAGCGCTGAATAACACTGAGAGCAGAGAGTTGAGAACTGAGAACTGAGTTTCCCACCGAGCGAAACTCTGTTGGGCTCGGCGTATACGTAATGTGAATTTGAGCCACTTTCTAGTGACTCCACTGACTCTACACAACTGAGTGACTCGAGTTGAGTGGCAAGTTTGAGCTGCCGCCACAGTTGGCCGCTGTGTGGTAAAGTGGCGCCCTTTAAGGGTGCCGTGGTGAGTTTCTGTGTTGAAAAGCTCCCCAGCTGCCATTTCAACACGTCTGTGCTGGTGGTTGAAATGGTTCCAGCAGCCACTTGGAGCAATTCAACGCACTTAGCCAGTGCCGAATTCCATTACATTTCATTGCACAATGTAAAAAGTACTTGCTCCTCTGAAGACATATGGTCTTGTCTTTGAAGTGCCGCCCAAAAAGCAGAAGTAATTACATCTTTAAAAAAATCCCAAAATATTACAAATATTTCCCCATTAAGTGGACATGTGTGTTGCCGCTTTACATATGTTACAACAATCATTTCAATCTCAATTGGTAGCAATCAAAATTGGGCGCCGTTAGAACTTACCTCGAAGTGACCACCAATTATGGATCCAGCCTGGCCAATGTAAAGTGTTGAGGCCGAGGAGAAGACCAGTTCGAGGGGATCTCGCACTATTGTCGACGTATTGACCGGCTTACAGTCATAATAGAAGACCACTTTGTCGCTAAATAACTGAAAGGCAATCGAGTTCCATTTGTCCGGCACGTGGGCAACCGGAAAGCTGGCCAACTTACGGCCCGCAATTTCATCGGGCTGCGCATAGACGAGCGTTACGTTGTAGCTGTTCTTGACCACCGGCGACAGATGGACGCCCAGTTGCACCACCGTGTCCAGGGGATTCACCACGCTAAACAGATAGCCACCCTTGAGAGAACTCTGCCGATATGTGATCAATATGGCAAATTCGTAGAGCTTCTCGGGTAGCAGCACTTTGTATGGCGATTTCACGTCTGCCGTGGCAAGAAACTTGAAGGCTGGAAAGCCATCCTCTGCCTCCGTGAACTCAATGCCCGTGTACTGATTGCTGTTCATGATATCCGTCAGCATGTATTCCCCAAGGGCATCTGCAGTAATTAGAAAAAGAAAAAGAATTAATTTGCAATGATATCATTATGACTCAACAAAGATCATTTAATTCACGCTCCCCAAAGTATGCAATATTTAACTGTCTTGCAACCACGGCTGCCACTTAAAAGTAATTAATTTGAGCCAAAAACAAACGAAAAATGAGCCAAATTCACTAAAAGAGCGCCGAATGTTAGTAACATTGTTAGCACTGTTAACGCTAACACTACACTGTTAACGCTGTTAGTAAAACTCTCCCCTCCTGAAAGTATGTGACTTTTTCTTTAGTGCCGCGCTAAATTTGAACTGAAAAACTGCAATTTTCTAAAATTAATTTAAAAAAGCTGAGAATTAATTTCAAAAAAACAACAAAATCCAAAATTAGGTAAAATAATAAAGTATATTTAGAAATTGGTTTTGGTGGCAAAATCGAGAAAAAAGCCCAAAAACATTGAGAAATAAAAGGAAATTTGAGAAGCAACAAATGTCAATAAATCGAGAAAAATTCTATATGTCTCTGACACAAATTTCAGAGCTCTAGCTCAAAAAACAAAAAAGTTCACTATTTTTGCCATGTCAAAAATTTGATATTGGATTGCCGGAGAATTTATTTTGGAGTCGCAGGCGCGCAGAACAGGCGCTAACATAGCAAGTAGATGGACGCAAAAACGTTTTGCGTTTGGCGAGAGCGAGAGGGTGCGCTTTGCAGCACACTGGAGTGACTGGTGCGGCTATCTTGGTGTATGTCATGTATATTTTCTGTCATTTTCCCTCTTTCCCTCTTCTTTCGTGTTTAAGTTTAGTAGAAAAAGTGCGTTTGACGTGCGCGGACCGAGCGGAACAGCGCGGACGAGAAAAACAAGCAACAATACGAAAACGTAATTCTGAATTGATGAAAAAAGGAGCCAATTCGAAAAAATAAGTGCCATTGCGCCAACAGTACAAACAAAATAGAGCCAATTTTGGTGCAAAAGCGCCAATTGTGGCAACCGTGCTTGAAACTCATTATAAAGCGCAGCCCAAAAGTATGAACTTTTTTAAGCATAATAAGGCGTTGTTTATTTATGTGCTTAAAAGCACTGCTTACCTTTAATTGTCTGTCCCGTTAGTTCTAAATAGGACAACACCAGATTAAGGTGGAAGAGACTCAAACACAGGATGAGCAGAATTGAACGCATTTTGTTAAGTCCGTTATCTAAATGAAAGAGCAAAACAAAAATGTTTAATAATATTAATATCGTAAAAGAAATTTGATTTTAAATATTTATATAGTAGTTCTTAAATTTGAATCATATTCCATATGACTATCAGGCCTGTTCCGGTTTTCACTTTTTATTTTATAGCATTTAGTGAAATGCATTTATTCACTTTCCATTAAGGCTAAGTATTTAAAAATGCTAATTTTTCACTTTATCGGACTTAAACTCATCACCTCAAAGTGAAATAAATCCGTAGAACTTCGCCGAAATGATATTAGAGCAGGTTAAAGAAATTCACTTCCGCAAAATCTTACCGAAAGTGAAAACCGGAACAGGCCTGTATATATTTCTATCTGTGCTCCACAAATTTTTATAAATTTTGATAAGCAAACAAAATGTCGGTGCTCCGAAATGGCAGAGAATTCAATTTTTCGAAGAAGAAAATCGATTGTCGCAATTGTAATTCCAATTTTGGAAAATTATTAAATTAAGGTAGGATTTTTACAATAAACAAAATTATTTATGTTTTAAGTTCATCTTAAAATTTATTTAATTTAATTCAATAAATTGTATCAAATCTGTCAAGCATCAAAAATTAATAATGCTTGCTTTTGATGTTTAAGAGATTTGTCGGACATATCTGAATATTACTATAGCTTGCACATCACAAAATTGAATTTTGGTTGCACCTGTGCGACAAACTAAACCAACCGCAGAGATATTATCTGCTAGCCGCAATCTGTGGTAACTCGAGACTGTTAACTCGGTCAAAATACCCCCATGAGTTAGCCACGTGCTTAGCCAGTTTCCTGCGGAGTGCAAACTGCAGACTGCAGTTGTAATTATGAGTTTTGGGTTGTGGGCGGTAAGCCGAGAAACACACTCCTGCCCTAATAGTCCCTCGTGACCACAGGAATAGGGCTAGAAGCCACACAATTTTTGGTTGTGGTACGAGTAGTTTATAAATTGTGTAAAATGAAAACAAACAACTTTATGCGTCACCTTTGCCAGACAATAGCTTCGTCAAGCCTATGACTTGTCGAGATTAATGACAATGCGAAGTGGTGCTGATCGCTGAATCTTTAGATTTTAATAATACCAAGAGTTGAGAGATAAGCGAACGAGTTGCTCAGCCACACCCAGAAAGCTGTTTTGTTGCCCATTTGTTGTTTGCTTGAGCAGAGGTCATGAAAATGTATAGAAATGTCAGGGATCATGCAACAAATTGCCCATAAGCAATAAATAAAGTTTGTCAACTTAGCAGCTAAATGAAATTGTACTTAATGAGCCCTCCCACCACACACAATAAATCATTTCTGGGTTGGGCTCCACTCGGTAATTACACATTAGGCCGGCAACAGCTGCTATTTAAACTCAAATTGTCAACACACTCCAAAATTTGCGTTTGCCGCTTACTAATTTTAGGCCCTTCATTTGCTATATGGGCATAATGTAATACAATTAATGCGTGATATTTCACACACACATCGAAGCTATCAAACAAGTATGTGGATTTGTGACCTCAAATTGTCTCTGGACATAAGGCAAACAATTAATATTTATCGGGCATAGGAGAGTGTTGAGCTTTTGGCAACGAGTGACAAGAACATAACTATAGAGTACGAGTACTCACTCATATCCAATGAATACTTCGAACATACTCACATGATAGGGGAGAGAGAGAGACAATTTCACTGCCTATGCAAATGACTTTCAATTGTGAGCATTAAGTAAAAGTGTTTTATTCTATTAATTAAGAGCACATTTGCTGAAAACATTTTGATGATAGAAACTCTGGAATGTCCAGAGTAATAACCCAATTAAGAAGTGTTGGAAGTTAACAAAGATCTCAATAGAAATTGACAAATAACATTAATAAACATTGAAGAGAATTGTCAAAATAGACATGCTTTCCACTAAAGATCTGATATTCGAGAACTTCTACAATGTTAAGTCATCACAGATATCTTCGTTAAAAAGAGACAAATTTGACACTACTCAGGCTGTTTCAACAACATTATCAACACCAACTAGTTGGATTATGCTTGTAATGAGGCAACATTTATTCAGTACACAGTGCTGCTCCCCTCCCTCTCCCACACGCATGCTTATAGCCCCCAAAATTGCCGTATGGGCGCTGTTAAAATACCCAACTGAGAACTGAAGAGTGGGGAAAGTGCTTGAGATGGATCGCACGTAACTGCGATTAGTTGGGGCCTAACCTACAAATTGGAAACAGTCGGTAGAATCAGCTGAGGAGGTGTGGCTTCCGAGCTGTCTTCTTGCTCAATAGATTTGCCAGTTACAAATTTATTACTCATTATATTTTCCGCTTAAGACATGCAAGTGTGCAAGTTTGTATTTGTTAACTATGCCGACTCACACATAAATCAAAAGAGCATCAGGAAATTCAGAATAGTTTTTTATACAATGAAATTGAAATTGAAATCAAAATGGAAAGAAATTTGAAAGTGAGGGTCGTAAAAAAGCAACGCACTTCCACAACACATTGAAAAGTCGTCAGAGCGTTGCATGTTTAAAGCAAGCCAAGAAGACCCAAGAACGTTGAGGCAAGCGGAGAAAAAGAAAAGAAAATCGAATAAAAATTTATTTTCAATAGTAAATCGGCTCAATATGACTGTGGGCTATATGAAAAGGGCAACGTGTGTGTGCCATTCTGTGTGTCTGTTTCTGTGTGTGTGTGTGTGAGAGTGAGAGGGGAAAATGTGTGCCAGTATGTCAAACCAGAAGCAGACCAACCCCAGACCCTTACCCTTGCTGTGCAGAACAGTGTTAGAGTTTTAGCTATTAAAAAGCTAGATTTTTAATAATATTGTAGAAGTTATAAAAAATGCTACTTTAAAAATAAACTTACTGTTTTTTTATAAATTGAATTAATAACTTTTTAGTTTGCCAGTTACCTTCAATACACTTAAGAATATTTATTGAGGACAAACAAAAATGAAAATTTTCGGTTTTTTTTAGACATTTACCAAAATGAGCTAGAATTAGTTTTTACAATGTACATATGTATCGACCCTAATATATATTAATTTATAAAATGTTTTAAGCCTCAATTTGAGTGTAGTTGAGGTTGAATTATTAGCATAAACTTAAGAATTTCAGGATTAAAATCGGGATTGAAAAAATCAAGTATTTCATACTTGGTTTAGCAAAATCCGAGTTTACCGCACTTCTGACATTGAATTCGGGCTAAATATCCCACATTTTTTTCTGTGTAGCATTTTCTAGCAATTCAATTAAATATTTAGCTATTTGTAGCTACTTTATTTGATAATCTTAGCTATTTAAGCCCTTAAAATTGTGGCAACACTGGTGCAGATACTTAGAAACGACTGAGGGCAACCATATTGACGTCTGCTTGCGCTGCGATGGGATGTGACTTGTTGCCCCTAAGTGAACTATTAGCTCTGTTGATTTTATGTTATCCAATTTGTTGTACTTTGCCTCAGCAACAGCTGTTGGGAGTGAACTAAACCCATCGATAGGGGAGCCAAAAAATAAAAAATTCGCTGCCAATCCGCGTGTCGCTTTGTCAACATTTATTGCCCTTTTTTGTGGGGCCACCCATCCGCAATTCATTTTGTTTGATTTAAAGGATTTGCATGCCAAATTTGACATTATTTGTTTTTAGCCATAACACACACACACATACACGCACTGGCACACACATCAACAAGTTTGACACTTGGCACATGCTCGACAGACTGTTTTGCATGTTAACGATTAAAGTGCCTTCTTGCTTCAAGGTAGAAATATTTTCCAATGTATTTTACATACAAATCCACATAGGAGTATGTATGCAAAGATAACTTAAGCCAGCTGAACGTTTTGGCAGTGAAACAAGTTGTTGCGACATCCCAATCGGAGCATTAACCCGCATATGGACACCGAAACCTGCACCGAAGTCAAGCCCATCCGAGACCGAGACCCAGACCAAGACCGAGACCGAGACTCAGGTCCGAAACTAATGCACGCATAAACTACGAGTGTCTCAATCTGAATAACGACAGAGTGCCAAATGGTAACCTGATACATACACAGGTAGTTAAATCTGCCAAGTCTTGATACCGAATATGTAAACAAATGATTAAGCGCATAATAAACATGCACACTCAAAACCGTTAAAACTTAACATAGCTCTACAAACATGTTCACAATATTCACAATTTGCATTATATTATTTAACTAGTATTTTATTGTAGCTACAAATATAATAAGTTACTTTATGTAGATCTATTTTTCCTATGCTACTTGTATAAAATGTTCTTAATGATTGTAATATCTGTATAATAAATTCAGCCGCCTTTAAGAACATGCGTATGCAATACATAAATAATGAGATCATTACACAAGTGAACATTAAAAAAATGCCAACGTTTCTATAAAACTTAACCCTAATTTCCTTCGCTTTATCTCAATAATTTTTTTTGTTGTCAAATTTTAAGTCGTTGCTTAATTGTCTGCCTTTTTTGTTTTTATTTGAAACCAGTTTGATTTCGCTCTTTTGCATACAAATTATAGAGATTCAAACACAAGCCAATACAACCGCAGTGGGCTATGAATACATGCAAAAATAAATAAATTCGTCATATAAATATTAACACAATTAATAGAACCAAATTGAAATCATGCGGGATACGAACATCAAATTTTAATATAGAAATTTCATTATAAAGAGTTTTTCGTCATATACTTGTTCTAAGATTGATAACGTTTTTTACTGAAAATCAATTCATAATTGTGATTAACCCATTAATGGCTGCCCATAGATCGGCTGGTACGATTTTGACGAAATTTGGAAATGTGTGCCTAGAAGACCATAGAAGTTGAAAGAAACAAAAAAAAAAATTGTATCTTCAAATTTAATTTTTTCGATTTCCATACATATTTCAGCTTTTTTCGATAACATTTGCAGAAAAATAGCTAGATATTTACCTGTAAAAACTACAGGTATAACAAGGATAACTAAACTGTTCAATTTTTATACTTATATTTTTATTATTTCTCTTTACTATGAAATAAATTTTGCCTTCGATATCTCTCACATGCCCCGAGCTAGAATTTTTAAAGTGTCAATACTTTTTTGGGTATTTAAATACCCATTAGCTTAAAATGGGTTAAGTAGAGTTACAAAGAAAATGCTTTGCAGTGTAATACCAAACTAATAGAGTTTTTTGTCTACGTATTTGAATGCGCGATATTTGTGAACTGTAACTAGGTTAATTCTTATTCGAATGGCGCCCCAAATTCGCTCTCGGAACAAAGCAAACAGCAGCATAAAAACTAAATAAGACGTCAGTTTATCAAGCAACAATACGAGTCCACACAGTCTATACAAGTTCCAAAAGGGAAAGACACAGTCGCCAGTTGCCGCCTCGAAAAATCAAGCAACAAAATCGAGTTATAAATACAAGCAAAAAATGGCACATGCCGATCCCGCTGGTCCAGCTCTGGATTCGCCCAGTCTCTCTATCCATAAGGCCCAGTCGTCGTTGCAGTAATTAGCCGCATACTAAAAGCAGCTCCCGTCTGTTGCCAGCAAACAGAAGCAAGCCGAATGGCCACCATTCCCAATCTATCTCTCTCCCTTTTGCATGGGCAACAGCTGCCACTGACTCTATGCACATGCATCTCCAGCGATTTGAATAATCCTCAAGCGTCGAGTGCTACTCATATTGCACTTAGAGCTGTGGGCGTCGTCGTCCACTGTCGGCCATGTGCAACACGTTGTCGCAACCAAAAACGGAGGCAAACAGCCAAAAAGAAGTTCAATAAGCGATCGAAAGGGAATCGAGCGGGGAATGGGAATAGACTGCGTCTCACTCTGTTCTCAGACATCTCATCGATGTTGATGAATGGGGTGTGCCGAGTCATCATCAAGTTCTTTATTGCTGTCATTATAATATGCCAGGCTGTTATTTATAGCCCCGGGTGTCTTTCTCTTTGTGTTCACTTCGTTTCGTTTTGCCAATTGCATGTTTGCCTCTTGGATTATATTTTGAATCGTTTTGTTTTGCGGATCACCAACAGTTTTAAGTGGGTAGATGAACTCTCACTCCTTGTTTTTAAACTGAACCCAAAAGAGCGTTGACTCAACAGGACTCTTAATTCGAACTCACGACTCAAGGTTGTCTTGCTAACTGGCCGTTTGTTAGGAAGACAGTATTGTCTGGACAGAAAGACAGTGTTCAGTCTGGAAGCGACATTTTGCCGGATCTCTGGCACTTCGCCAGCTCCAGCCACGCACACCGAATTCGGACTTGAAATGGGGCAAAAGTTCATTAAATGCTGTAGACCATTTGGTTGGCGATGAAATGTACAAATATCATTTAAATACATATTCTACACCTCCTTAGATGCCACACAAAATTATGGAAAGCAAGTGAACGCGTTGTTCAAGTCACTAAAAATAGGCACAGTTCCATTGGAGGAAACTTAAAGCAACTACGTCAAGAGCCCCACTCAGATCGTTTCCTAATTGCTTTAGAACCACATTAAACTGACCTTGACTAATAAATGCGACTAGCATGTGACTTTCAGGCGCCTCTAATATTGCGATCTGTAATATTGCAAGTACATTATGAATTGGCACGGTTGTTTTCTCGAGATTGCTGTTTTAAATTCAATTCAAATCTATGTATATAATTTTATTATTATTAGTTTTTACATTCGAAAATAATATATGTAATTGTACTTAATGTATACATTTTTGGTCTTCAATTCGCTTTACTTGAGTGAACATGATTTAGCAAATTTTCTAACAAAATCTTTTTCTATCCTAGACTCTACGTATTTTTTCCAATGAATCGTAAAGGTGTCAAATAACTTATTGAAACATATACAATTAATGTCCTAAGCATTACTTTTTACGGATCTTAATTTTGAAGAACAATTTCTGAAGAAATAGAAAATTTAAGATACGCTGTTTATTGCGTTCATTCATGAGTA
Source organism: Drosophila subquinaria (assembly GCA_037043405.1). Classification (NCBI taxonomy): domain Eukaryota; kingdom Metazoa; phylum Arthropoda; class Insecta; order Diptera; family Drosophilidae; genus Drosophila; species Drosophila subquinaria. Next base: position 32,593 of record JBAMBL010000407.1, on the reverse strand, counting down.
CACTCTTACTCGAATTCAATCGAAGTGGCGCTGGGCGCGGTGGCGTATGCGTAATGTAGCTGATATGCCAATGCCACAGGCCGTGTGAGGCTAACAGGCTCGACTCATACGAGAATTTATGAGTATTTATGGCTGCTGTTTTAGGCCATTATCAGTGGCGTTGCAGCTGTTTCGTAAAATGTGTACAAGCTGAAAGCGTTTCGCTTTGCATGAATCGAATCGAACTACTCGTAAAGCAAAATGAAGCGAAACAAAACAAATTGATGGAAAACTCATTTGACTGAAGTTGATTGCCAATCAATGGCTGTCCACAGCCAGTATAAATACACAAAAATTCTATTAGCTCTTGGCTGACACGGCGGAAGTTAATACTCATTTTGTCTGATGCTCCTGATTGCCAGCCAACTGGACGAGCAATAAAGCAAAGATAGATGGGAGAAGGACCAAGTTCAACCTGTAACCAGGAGTCGTTGCCTGAGGGAACTGAGTTAATAATCACTCTGAATGTGTGTGTGTTTTTTTTTTTTTTTTTTTTTAAAACAAAGACGTTGATGTACAAAGTACATTCAAGTGGTCTTTGCGACACCAGGCCTAGGCCTGTTCATTCAGCTCTCCCCCCGGAACTGTCGTTCAAGTAGTACTTCAGGGGGAGGTGTGGCCATACTATCGGCCCTCTTCTGTAGTTCTCCTTTCCTCCCGTCTCAGGAACTTCATAGTTGAGACGGCCATTGCTTCGACAGCGTTCCAGTTGGCAATAGATACCAACATAAGTGGTACCACATTGCTCACCGTGATAGGTTCACCAATGCGCCTCTCCATTTCACTTCTGTCCCTGTCAAACCGCGGACAGCTAAAGAATATGTGCTCTGCGTCTTCTATTAGGTGACACGTCGGACATAAGGGGTCGGCTGTGTGTCCGAATTTGTGCAGATATGCTCGGTAGCATCCGTGTCCACTCAGAAATTGCGTCAGGTAAAAATTCATGCTACCGTGATGACGGTTGGTCCATTTTGCGATGTCTCCGATGAGTTTCCAGGTCCACCGACCCTTGCTGCTGTTGTTCCATCTTGTTTGCCATGCTTCGAGAGACTTTCTTCTATCTGCGGCTACGTCTGTTGTTCGGGTTGCGTGTTCCATTGCGAGGATGTCGAATGGGACTGTTCCCGCCAGCACCAGTGCTGCTTCCCCCGATACTGTACGGAAGGCGCTGCATATTCTTAGGGCACACACACGGTAAGTTGCTTCTACCTTCTGAATGTAGGATGTGTAACGCGTTCCCTTCGCCCACACTCTGGATGCATAAATCGTCATAGAGCGTATTACGCTCGTCAGCAAGACTCTTCTTTGTTGCTTCGGGCCCCCAACATTAGGCAGAATCCTGGAGAGTGCAGAACATGCGAGGCTAGCTTTTTGCGCGCTATACGCCAGATGAGGCTTAAAGGAGAGTCTGTGGTCAATCATGACTCCCAGGTATTTCAGAGCGGGCCTAGACATGATCGTAGTGTTTCCTACCGCTACTATTGCCACTTCCACCATTTTCCTCGAGCTTATCAGGACTGCTTCGGTCTTATGTTCGGCTAGTAGAAGTCCTGCGTCATTTAGCCAGCCCCGTATGATCCCAATCGCCTGATTGGTGACATTCTCCTACCTCGTGGAGGTGTTTTGCTACCGTGACGATAGCGATGTCATCGGCAAACCCGATTACCTTCGTCCCTCGAGGCAGTGTCAGTCTCAGAACTCCGTCGTACATTATGTTCCATAATAATGGTCCTAGAACGGAGCCTTGTGGAACGCCTCCAGTCACCTTGTACTTCCTTGTTCCTTGGCTCGTGTGGTAGGTTAACGTCCTCGAGTTGAAATAGCTCTGCAGCATTCTGATAAGATAGGGCGGGACGCTCAATCTTTCTGATGCATCCAGGATGCGGTCCCATCTGGCAGAGTTGAAGGCGTTTTTTATGTCTAGTGTAACGACAAGACAGTATTCCTTGGAACCCTCGAGCCATCGCTTCCCTTCGATCGCATTTTCAGCCATGCGGGTTACCTCCAGTATCGCGCTCGTGGTAGATCTTCCTTTCCTGAACCCAAACTGAAAGTCCGAAAGGCCTCCGGTTTCAGCAATCGCAGATTCGATTCTGTTGGCTAGAATGCGCTCGTCGAAGATTTTCCCTGCCGTGTCTAGCAAGCAAATCGGCCGGTATGCTGAAGGTTCGTCCTCAGGCTTGTTCCCCTTAGGTATTAGCACGAGTGTTTGACGCTTCCAGCAACTTGGGAAGACTCCTTCGGTGAGACAGGTGTTAAAAAGCGTTTGGAAATAATCCGTTCGCAGTTCTATCGCTTTCCGTACAGCGATTCCCGGAATGCAGTCTGGACCGGGTGCTCTGTTAAGCTTTGTAGCCATGGCTGAGGCGATGATTTCCTGGGTGGAGATTGGCCTAAACTCTTGAATAGGGTTGCGCTGGCTGGTAACCTGTGTCTCTGTGTAGCTTTGGGACGGAAAGAGCTTGACTACTATTTTCCTAAGAAGGGTAGGACAGGTAGGACTTGCTTGGCGAAAGGTGTGAAGCTTTTTCATCACGATTTTATACGCAGATCCCCATGGGTCTCTGTCGGCCTCTTCGCACAGTTGGGAGAACGCCTCCCGCTTACTCTGCTTTATAAGGCTCTGCAGGAGTTTCCTCTTTTCAGCAAATATCAGCCTGAGGGTCTGCGCGCTGTCTCTATTTCGCCTTAGTGCTCTTTGATAGACTCGTCGTGCCTTGAAACATGTTTTCCTGGTCTCCGCTATGTTCGTGTTCCACCAGTACACCTGTTGACGTCTCTTGCCGCCGGACACTTGCTTGCTCATAGAAACATCGCAGGCCTGTTTGACTGCTGTCATCGCTTGTCTGGACATGTCCTCCGCAGAGCCTTGGAGTGATAGACCTTCTAACATGCTGGAGAAGAGGTCTGCGTCAAAGCTTTCGATCTTATACCTGAGAAGTCTTGGAGTGACTACGCGCAAGTTTCTATGTCTAATGTCCGTAATAATCGCTGCGTGATCGCTACCGGTGTAATTACTGCTTAGGCTCCATGTGCATCTAGTAGCTAGGCCACTGCTTACAAAGGTAAGGTCGATTGCCGATCCAGACGTCCCCCGACTGAACGTCTGCCCAGTCCCTCGGTTCATGAGCACGACGTCAAGTGCGGCGAAAGCTTCCAGCACTATAAGGCCTCGCTCATTCGTCCTTGTGCTGCCCCAGTCTACCGCCCAAGCGTTGAAGTCGCCCGCCACGATACACGGCACGTGAGTCCTTGCGTCGCTCGTAATGTCATCGATTGCTCGTGAGAAGTCTCTAATGGATATACTAGGAGGTAGGTAGATGCTGTAAACGTACAAAGAGCGTACCTTTACCCGGACGAAGTACTGGCCAGACCTCTTTTCTGTGAAAGGTTCTGTCCTGTGTCCACAGCTCAGTATTGCAGCTTTTCCCGTAGAGTCCCCGGCCCACCTATTGGGGGATATCGGTCGGTAGGGCTCGCTTATGATGGCCACGTCAGTGTTATTTTCCACTATCTCTTGGGATAGGAGGTCATGTGCTGTCTTACAGTGATTCAGGTTGAGTTGGTAGAATCTTATCATTTGCGGGCGTGTGTAAGTGCTCTTTTATAGAGTGGGCACGAGCTACTGTTTGTGGCGTGCTTGGCGTCTTCCTCACCATTGCGTCGACATAAAAGGCAGACTGCTGCTTTCTTACAGGCTTTTGCCTGGTGGCCCTTGTCCCCACATTTAAAACAGAGACCAGCGCAGTTAGCCTCGGACTTACACTTGCTGGCTACGTGTCCGAAGTCCATGCATTTAAAGCATCGGGTCGGCGTCATCTTCCGTCGTATCCTACAGATAACCCATCCGATTCGTACCTTGCCTGCCTCGTCTAGTTTAGCAGCACTATCCATTGGGACTTTAATGGTGGCAATCTGTGTGCCGCCATATGCGCGCCTTAGCGATAGGATCGACGTTCTGTTGACCTTGATCTCGCCAAACTGTGAGAGCAGGGACTCCAGTACCTCTTCCTCGGTGGTAACTTCGTCAAGGTCATGTATCTCCATGATGGCCGTTTCCGTCAGGGATCTTACTTCCACTTTATCACCAAGGAATGACTGGACAGCATCTTGCATCTTCCTGGTATTAGGGTCGGACGGGCATCGATAGCTCAAACAGAAGTTCACCAGCGTTTGTCTTCCGGATGCCTCTAACGTGCTTCGAGAGGTCCTTCAGGTTCGGTTCCGCCTTGACGGCTCGAAGGATTTCCGCGTAGGAGGTGTCCCCGACGCCCTTGATAACAACCGCATCTGGTCTTGCTCGCTTAATTCTGCCACGTTTCCTCCTTGCTGTTTGCCAGCCCTCGCGCTTATCGCTGTCTTTTCCTTGTGGAGAGGTACCTCCCGTGACCGTCTGTATATTCTTTTTATGTACAGCTTTCGTCTTCTTGGGGCCCGGGGGTGGGGATAAAAGCTCTCCACGCTCTGTCCTGGCTCTCTTTCTCTCCCCTTCTTTAGGCTTCCTTGGGGATTTTCTACGTGAAGGATCATCTCGCGTCTGAGTGTGGCCGTCCTTACGTTTCTCTGCCTCGTGCTCCGTTGTAGTCTGCATAGCTTGTTCCTTGCAATAGCACGAGTTGTGTTCTTCCATGACGTTAGTATACAGCTTCGGTGATGCTGTCGATCAGGTCTCTGATTGGTTGATGAATCGTCCTTCGCCCAATTAGCATGTCATTTAGGGCTCTGATTTTAGATCCTAGGGTGTCGAGACTGCTTTCTCCAAGTACTGGCGTTCTTGCCGAGCTCGCGGAGGCAGAGCCTGTATCTCGTGGAGTTATGCTTAGCGCGCTCGAAGAGCCAGCCTCGAGATGGCTGGGGTGTGCGGCTTTGCTGGCTGCTTCACGGTTTGGCTGGGGAGTCGAGCTCGGTGATCTCGCGACCTTCCCACTTCCTTTGAAGGGGTTGAACCGCGCTTCCTCAGCGCTTGCCTTCTGATTGGTCGGGGTCCCTGCCATTGTGTTGCCTGGGTCCGGCCGTAAACTTCTCGGCTCATCGGTAGCCTTACCACCGAGAGCTCCATCCTGCGTTTTGAATGTGTGTGTGTGTGTGTGTGTAAGTGTGGGAGTGTGTGAGTGCTGCTTCAAAGGTCAAGTACCTAGTTGTTGTTGAGTCATGCGATTGGCACTTGACCGCCTATGAAGCACAGAATTTGTCGCTAGAGTAAGCTGAGACTGAGACAGAGACTGAGTCTAGGACTGAGATAGAAACTCTGATGGGAATTGGGCTGAGGATGGCCGAGCAGGAAACGGAAGTTATTTGAAGATGGGCACAGATAAGTCACACACACATCCGACTCAAGTGTCAGCCATTACACCCTCAAGGCAATAAGTTAGACTAAGAGTCTTCATTGAAATGGAAGCACGAATATTTTTTGGCCTCCAGTTGCTGACAGACACAACAAGTGACGTGTCAGCGATAATAACGTGCTCCAACAAATGTATAACTATGTGAGTACACATACATACATACGTGTAGATGAAAAACACAAGTCTGAGATGAGCACAAGTATTTAGTTCAGTGTCATAAGCAAAGTCGTTACAAAGTGTTTGCATATGCATGAATACCGTCTAGATTACAATAGAAATGATTTAATATTTATTATTGTTACTCCAAAGATTACTCGCATTTAATTATTGTTTTATTTATTTACATTATGTTTTTTTTTATTTATTTTAACACATGTGCATGTCGAATCATCTCTCATCTTTTGTTATTTATGTGATAAGCAGGCCGCTCTCTGCCGGCTGGCACTTAAGCGTCCCCAGACCAAGTTCTTTGACCAAGCGTATAAAAACATATACGTATTTATGTATATTATGTAAGAACTCACATTAAAAGGGAATTTATGACGAGCATGCGATAAAACGAATCATCTTACCCCGCTGCCATCCGAAGTGCTATTTTTGTGGCCAGACAAAAAGTTATAATACCAAAATACTTCGTGCCACTTTGCTCAATAAATTTAACCCAATTATGCAACCATATCAAAGTTGGCACTAAATAATTAATTAGTTCGAGGAACACTTTGAACCAATTGAAATTTGATCCCATGCTCTGTTCTTAGAAAAACTAAGGAATTTCAGTAGTTATCTCAATGTCAATTGATGCTTTTAGTCTGTCAGAAATTCAAGTAAATCAATCCCCTTGATTGTTATGCAATTTTACGAGTTTGGTAACGAGACTTTAATCACTTGCTGACATGATAAATACACTTAGCCTTCCTCTCCGCTGCAAGTTGCAAGTTAAACAAGTTTGTTTACAAATTATATATTTATTCTGATTCCCATTACGTCAAATTGATGTCCAATAAATGAGTTTGCATAACTCTCGCATGCTCGTAAATTGCAACTGACAACAGCACAGTCCGAATTTGTGAGCCAACAGCTGGAGGATAACAACAATCGCCAGCAGCTGAACTTCAAGTTAGTCTGCATGTTTTCTAGTTGACAGCTGAACAGATGGACCGTCCGACGCAACGGACAGACGGAATTACAAACTTCAAAGCCCATTCATGATTTATGACAATTTACACTAAATGACTAAATGGACAGTGCGAGTATTTCAACTGCATTTCAATATGTATTCGTATTCGCAATTGTTATTGTATTAGTGCTAAGACCCTGTACTTCAAAAATGTAGAGGGTCAAGTATGTTCGTCAAATGAAAATTAAAAATATAAAAATCAATTCGTAAGTCATTCAATGTTGCAGATCTTATCATCTTATCTGCTTATCATAATTAGCGCTTTTCCACAATCGCTACAGGGTCTGTCGCAGTCGAGCTCGCTTGACTGTAGCCTTTTATACTAGTTTATATTCGTTACGCGCAGCTACTGGCTTTTGTATTAACTTTATCAATCTCGAATCGCGCGAATCGATTGTCCACGAGTATCTGTGTCTGCGCCAACTTGGAATGCCGCCAAATGAACGGCGCCAGGCAAAACACAATGCATGCCAATTAATTACTCGCCAGTTTCGTTTGGCACGGGGGCTGCAAGTCCGCTCCCGGCTGCTCGAAATCGATGCCAACTCATTTGGCTAATTGTCTGGCGATCCAAGTGGCCAGATAAGTGCCAAATATTTCTTAACTTCAAACTGGCTCACTCTGCGGGCCTGGCTCATAGAGCGGGTCTATTGAACTGGTTGCACATGCGCTTAAAGGCAATGCCGCTACGGGCTTTAATAAACAATTACAGACATGGGGCGGGTCTGACAGAGGCGCCTGCTCAGGTGACGGCGCTAAACGTTTTGAATAACATTAAGTGTCTGTTATTAAGTCTTTTGCTCTGACAGCTTCAACATTGCAAGGGCAATTAAAAGGTACTCGACGCACAGCGGACAGCTCAATAATTAAAGTTGACAATTTCCATCATTAAATATCAAAGTAAGCGCAAATATTTAACACAAAGTGCAAATCAATTTATACTTAATTACAAATGGAATCGAAATGATAATCTGCCTTGTTCTGAATTACTTTATTTGTTTTATGACTTTGCTTTGTAGGCATAAACATTCATGAATATCCTCAACCTGAGACAATAACCATTGTTCGGGCCATAAACAAAGAGCCACCAAGTGCGTTGGGATCAATGCCAATGCAACAATAACAACAATAACGACCAAAAGTATTCGATTCATACAAAGTAAAGTACACACATTTAGTATGTGATGCAAGAGCATCTCACAGTTGTCAGAGTGGTCAGTTGTGGGTAAGGAATTGTAAGTGATGGAATTTATTCTTATATGAAGGTCAAACCCTGACGAAATGCGGTTCAAAAACTATAAAGCTGAACAATGAACTACATATGACTTTATACTTGTGAAATTTGCGGTTTCTTTATACAGCTATTTACATATGTCACATTAATAATATTTCCGGAATGCCATTATTCCTGAACAAAAATATAATAAACTAAGAATAACCTATTAGACTACTCATTACTACTTTTGGTTAATAAACAGCTAAAAACCAGGGTCTGCAAAATAGAGTTATAAATACTAATTTCAAAAATGCAAAATGGTAAACACCAAAATTCAGATTTCAGTCGGGACCATTGATATCAGCCAACAACTTCTATTTTCAATTTACAAGATATAAATAAAATGTAATTCTTATTTTTAATTTTTATTAAAAAACTAAAAAATAATTGTTAAAATAACTCTAATTTTGTTTTTTTTTTTCTTTTTAAATCAGAAATAAGTATTTTTTCTCAACTTTTACTAAAAAAATGAATTTAAACCATTATTTTTTACTTTTTAAATAAAAATTAAGAATAATTGTTAATTTTCAATTTTTATTTTAAACCTTTTATAAGTTAAGGTCCCTGCTAAAAACTCTTAAATTTTTTAACAGTTAAAAGAGCTTTTCATCGGCACCTCCTAACTCCTAACTTAACATCAATAAACGTGGGAAAGAGAAATGTATACTAACTACAATATGCAGATTAAGCTTAGCTGGCGGTAAAGTTAATCAAACTCCGCATACGCCCTCAACAAATAACTCAGGCTAACGTTTCGTATAATTACCCAAGCCAAATCATATTCAACAATTATGCGCATAATCTACTTAAATATTTATGTAAACAATTCCATTGACTGACGCAGCTGGAAGAGTGAGAGTAAGTATGTAATGTCATGTTGTGTTGATTCATCAAACCTGTTCGACTGCAATGCACTTGGACTCATATTTTGATCACTTTTACGCTGAGCTTGCCGTTTTCTGATCCGATTGCTACTTTATTTAGAAATTAACATAGTGTGGCTTGAGGGTAAGCAGATATGGTAAATAGAGAGAGACAGAGAGAGAGCGAGAGAGATAGAGTCATTGGCTGGTGTTGTTTAATCAATTCAAATTGTGAAGTCAAGCAACAAGTTGTTCAATTTGCTTAGCCACCAGCTATGCGCATGTTTCCCATTTAAATATTTCGCAAGTGCCGGCATCCCATGCAGACCAATAGACGGACGGAGAGTCAGACAGACAGACAGATAGAAAGACAGACGGACAGCTTCTGTTCATTCAGAAGTGACCCAATTGGGAGCATGTCGAGTTCTAGGCGCGCGTCTTTTGCCTATTACAACATTTGTTTTCCCGCTGTCGTCACTTTTGGCTGACTCAGCGCTTCCGCTCCCCTCGATCGCACTGAGAGACCCTCACGCCTTGAGCTAGGGGCTCGGGAGAGCCATTTAGCCAAGTGTCATCGCTGGCGAATTGCAAATGCATAGAGGCCGCCAATTTGAATGTAAATTTTAATTGTATATTTTCGCTTGCAATGGATATTATGAGTTCAGAGAAGTGTGAGCAGCTGACTCAGAATTCTTTCAAGTTCTAAATGTAGTTATTACGGGAGACATGTACTCATATACATATGTGTAAGTATATTTGAATTAGACTGAATTCGAAAGCTGTTATGTTTCATATTTGTGCGAGTATTTTTATCATCCTATGTCAACTCACTGGCGAGCACGTACCATAACTCACATCCGGGCCAGGCCAGGCCGGGTCCAGGTCCAGGTTGGGGGCGGGGTTGGGGCTTAGAGTCACAGCACCCTTTGTATAATTGGCACCCAGTTTGTTTGTGCACTATTTGCCACTGTTGGTGGATATCTCGATCGGGGTATTCTCCTCCCCACTCCCCTTTGCGTTGATGTTTTGTGTGTCTTACATCAAAGTAGATTTGTTTCTAAAAATGCTGCTGGCTGACTGCTGAATTAAACACAATAACAACAGCAACAACAGCAGCTACCACAAAGACCCAAATTGTCATGCATGTCACTCTTAAAATAAAAATAAAAAAAATATGCAAGCACTGCAAATGTTCTACCAACTTTGTTAAAAGTTGCCTTGTTTTCAACCGTCCTACCTTTTTACCCCCACAGAAAAGGGAAATGAAGGAATCGTCTTTTAATTAAAATAAGTAAACTCTAGCCCGTATTTTGAATGTAACAAGAGTAAAGTTATTTACCAAATCATGTAACTGAGTGCGGGGTAGAGTAGAAAATGTGGGAAAAACTACTGTGATAAGTAAAGTATTGCATAATTGCTGATAAGTATAATGCTTAAGAATTGCTTTGAAGATCTGAGAAACAAATTAAACAAATCTGAAAAAGCACAGTGATTTAATTGCACAATAATTAAATATTAAAAGAATAATATATCATCTTTCAAAGAAGAGGTGTTGATACAATTACCAGATAGCATTTGATTGATTGCAAAGTTAAATCCAAAATGAGTGATTAATGAACTTGAATGAATTTGAAGCTCGGTAACATCTGCATTTGTACATGTCATAATGAAACCCAGCACTAGACAGAGAATTAATAATACAAAAATTGCCAATATGGAACTGGGGCAACTATCTAAAACATCTGAGTCACATCATTGTAGCATATATGTTCTGGTTAATAAAAAATATATTGCTAAATAGTGACTTTAAATAGTAACCCCTTGAGGCATTTAAGCGATAAGCATTGGATGATTTTGTAAACCTTAAAGAATAAATACAATATTGTGAATATTGCTATCAATGTAGTTCTGAAGAGCCCATAGGCAAATGAGTTATCATGAAATAAATTGATTAAGCTAATGATACATTTCATAATTTAAGCGATTAGTAATTCATAAATGCAGCGTAACACGAGTGTGTAATTTGGATGAATCTTTAATCGCTTTGAATGACAATTAAATACAGTCAATTAAAATCAAGTTGTCGACATGTTTATTGGCTGCTTTCAATATGCCCAATAAATCAATCAAATTGATGCCTGAATGATTGTTTGATTGTTAAATCAACAGTCGAAATAGTAAAATTTAGTAAAGCTACAGCAAATTTGTCAACATCAAGTAATTGGGGACATTTAATATAGCATATGTATTTCTATTTGTGTAGTAAATAGTTTTAGATTTCGTAAAATCACAGTTACGAGCATCCGTCGTAACGCTGATTCGCATATACCCTATGTGTAGACAAGCAAAACATAGGGTATACACAGCTAGTTAAAACATATCTGGCTAACTTCAGTAAATGCATGTTGTTTAAGTTTACAGGGTATTTGAGCTGTCGAGTCGCTTCTCCTATTGTGCATTGATTTCATATGTTAATATGTACTTTTAAATAAGCCGCACAAATATGCATAATTTATTTTCAGCCCGTTGTCGCTGTTTCCTCACGCTTCATAGTCTTTTATTTGCCTTTCCCTTTTCCTACCCATGAATGAATGAATGAGTGAATGAGTTGATAGGAGCGTGCGAATTCAGCAAAGAAGAAGCTGCACTTACTGGAACTTAAGTACACATTTAAGACATAAAATCAGTCAGTTGTATTGAATAGGTAAATAATAATTACGCAAAGACAAAGGATTGTTCAATAGTCACAGGGCCAATAAAATGGTTTAGAAACTGACTTCAAGTGCTTTTCTGTTAATTGTTTTGCTTTTTTTTTGCATTAATTACGTGACCAAAAATTGCTGACAAAGGTAATCGTTAAAAATAGTTGTTCGATGATCGTTTACTTGACTTACCTCAGCTCTAGTAAATGTATGTATGTGTGAGTATGTACGTATGTATTTCCAAACGTTCTCCTATCGTCGATTTCGCAATCTCTCTAGCCGCTCTCTAGTCTCTCTCTTTCTCACTCGCTCTCTAATGCTGCATAGTTTTGGGCACCAACTTCCGATTCCGAATCCGTTCCGCTGTCATGCGGCTTTTCTGCGAGAAGATACGGATGCGGATGCGACTGACGTTATCGTTGACTTAGACTTCACTTTATTTCTTTCCTCTTGGTTTTTCGAATACACTTTTTATAAATACATGTATGAACTTTCCGTTTCACTCAGTTCACTTCACATGACCGGCAATGCTGCAAATTGATAAATGAAATTATTGGGGATTCACAAGGCAGACAAAGCGCCGGCACCACACTAACACACTCACATACACGTTGCAGTCAGTATATTGAGATAGTTTTACCACAATGAAACACTTCACGGAATTGGCATTGACATTGACATAAATTGTGCATTTTATGGCTAAACTAAAACAAAAGATTTTTATACAACATTCAGCGGACTGTCAGTTGAAGTCAACAGAAATATGCGTTGCAATCAAAAGGGGAAATATTCAAAGGAAATGATGCGCGGGATTGAACAAAAGGCGAAAAGGCAAATGAAAACAAAAAGTGGAGTAGCACGGACTAACGGACAAGTGCGTACGGACGCATAATCAGCAACAGCCGGCAACAGCACGCACACGCAAACACACACACAATGATTGCACACTATTGCAGTGGAGCAAGCAGTGCAACTCAAACGAAACTGAAATCGTATTGAAGACACTTTTGCAGCGAGACACGAGACAAAGATACAAAGACACAAAAGCACAAAAAATACGAACGCACGCCTGAATGCCGTTGGCAGAAAATTCGCGTGTGTTGGTGCCCGCCTACGAATACTGCGACCAACTGGCTGAACGTCACAAGACAGACTGAGGCAGCAGCGCCAAAGAGCGCCAGCAGCAAGCAGCGCACAGCAGCGAACGTCAGCGCTGACGCCGACGTTGACGTTGACGCCGCCCCTCTGCTCTGCTCTGCTTTGCTTTGCTTTGAGTTGCCTTTGGCGTTGGCGTTGGCGTTGTCGCTTCTGCTGGAGGCTTTTTACGGCTCATTTTTGAAACGCATTACATACAATTGTTGCAGATAATGTGCAAATAACTGAAAAATATATTCAACAAAAATATAATTATCTATGTAGCACAATATGTGCTTGTTTATTATTAAGTTCTTGCAGTTTTTAAGACTCGCTAAAATTCGTCAAATAGTAGTTCCGCTCTCGATAACATACTCTTGAACATACGAGTATACAAAGAGGTTTGTTTATTTACAGTTAGTAAAAATGTATTTTTTTTGACAAAGTAAAAAAACAACACTATTTAGTATAATAATATATGTACCTGCCTATGATTCTTAAAATAAGATATAAAAAAAATAATACAGGTAAATAAATTTTGTTAGTTATCAAGCTATTTTTATTTAACAAATATATAATGAAATCCATTGATATAATGTATCCATCCATTAACTCTTTTCCTTAAAGTAAAAAACAAATATGTATGTAAATTTTTTGTTTTGTCAAAACAATTACTCGGGTAACTGTATCTATAATCTGGGGAAGCTACACATTCGGCAACATGTGCCTGCCAGTCTCAATCCCACAGGTGCCTCTCGCAAGTTGCTTTAAATATTTATACAAACTCGCAAGTAATAAAACTGAGCATAATTTTGCAGCCGAAACATCTAGTATAACTATCTTCACATGGTAATGGGTGTGAGTGTGTGTGAGTGTGAGTGTGTGCGTGTGTGTGCTTTACCTTGTACTATAACCGACGCAACTGCGCTTCATTTAAAATTCTATAAATAATTTGAAAAGCAGTTGATACGAATTGCAAAAGCCCTAAGGGGAACCAGCAGCTAGCACGGGGGATGTTAACGGGGGGCGAGGGGTTGGGGTTGTTGTCACTGAAGTTGCAAAGCTAAAATGCCGGAAAAATAGAAAACACATTCATACAAGTTGTTGTAGCCAGCCGGCAAAATAAGAGGGAGCGAGAGCGAGAGAGACCGGCAAATGACGATTGCGTCGACGTCGACGTTGACGTCGTCGTTGGCGCCATTAGCAGCAGCAGCAGCGGCAGACGCGGCAGCAGCGTAGGCGTCACATGTGGCGTATGCGTAACTTTGCCGGTCATTGCAAGTTTGTATCCTTACACTTGTATGTATCTGTGTGTATGTTTGTGTGTGTGTTTGTTTGTGTGCAACACGCGTTATCAGCATGCAAACTTTATTTTAAAGAGCGCCTCGTTTATTGAGGCCTCATTTGTTGTTATTTTTATTGTTGCTACTGCTGCTGCTGTTGTTGTTGCTGTTGCTGTCTGTTAGTGTTGCTATTGCTGTTTGCTGCAATGGCAAAAGACAGCGCATGGTTTGTTTGTCGGCTGGCAATTGTTTATTCAAGCACCATCGGCGTCCATGTGGCCACTGGCCAGGCCTGAACGAGTTTCCTCTGCTGCTGTCGTCCGCCTGCATGCCTGCACATTCATCTGTTTATCTGGTCGCTTTGTTATTGCTCTGCTCTTGTTACTCCCTGGTTCTCCCTTCTCTTCTTTCTCCCCTCCCTTCGTCATTCCACCTCATCACTCTTGTCTTATTGCATGTTCAGTTGGTGTTGCTGCTGTTATCGCCGATTTCGTTGGGCTTTAACGGCTTTTAGCGACACTGTCTGAGCCAACATGTAATCTGGTTAATGGCCGTCGATTGGTTATTCTGCATTTTTTCACACGCGCTCCTTAATTATATACATCAACACATACAGACATACATAGCTGCAGGTTTACGTATACGTAACTTTAAAGTATCGCTCTCCATAAGTCTGCGTACACTTTTCGGCACATTTATCAGCTGCAAGGCCTATGCAAATGGCAAAAAGTGCACCTGTTGCTTAGATGGAGCTGTCAATGAAATAAAATAGCATACAGTTAGACAAACTACTGTTTTGACAGAATAAATACAATATAATTCTTTTAATTTTAAAAATTAGATAGCCTGATGGATATTAGTATTTATATTTTGATAAAAACAAAAGTAAGCTATTAATATACAATACAATATAATAAATATTTTTAAGAATAGTTAAGTTTGAGAATCTCATTAGACATTTACATTTTGGTTTTATTGCCTTATTTATAAATAATTTATAAGTTATTTTATTTAAGTTTAAAACATAAATTAAGCATCTGAATTTAAGTTTAATTTATGTTTGTATATTATTTGAAATTTATAATATGTAAAAATAGTGAGTCAATTAAAATGGAGGCCACTGTCTATATTTTGATAAATTAAGAAAATGTAATATTATTTTGCCGTCAAAGCATTTTCTTGACTGACTGTCAATGTCATTTGAGCACTTTAAGCAATTCGCTAAGTCGCCGAGTGTTCGAAGTATAAATAAAAAACAAAGTAGTCGTAAATTGAGCTTCCCTCCTACCAATATATTAAAACATCTCTTGACTGTTTTGCATAGACGACAGAGTCAAGTGCAAATATTAATAACTAGCAACTTTTTTGGCTTTTGCACATTCAGTTAGCGACAAAACATAGTCAACTATGAGAATAAAAAACTTTCAATTAACAATTTAGCACAAAGAACACCCAACTAATTGTTTCATCTTCACATGAGTTTAATAAGTTTGTCATCTATATTAATTTGATTCCAACAAAACCGGATTAATATTTTAATTAAATGCAAGTCGCTTCGATTTAATGATCTAGTTTCGATGTTTATCCAAATCGGCGAATTCATGACGACCGGTTTAATTATAAGAAATTTTATCATTTTAGCGGTAATAATGCTACTCTTCTGATAATAAACCGCGATATGCCAAATTAAAAATAGCTTGTCCTCCCAAAATGGCAATTTGGATATTTTATAGCTAGCTTTTTTTTTCTTAAATTGTTTTTCTAAATCTTCCCTCTAGTAATGGGCACTAGCTCGTAGCTGGTGAAATAAGTACTTACTAGGAAACCACCTCTACTTACTTTGCTAACCCTAAGCAATGCGTTTCATCATTTCGTTTTTTGTATGAAATGTCCGCAAAAAAGGTCAATCGCCACCACATCGTTTACCGCGAACTAGTGAAATGGGTACCCATGAAAGGGGTACTTACATGATATGAGTACCCATGGAAATTGTACTTACATGGGTACCCATGAGAAGAGTACTTACATGGGTACTACCCATGACATTGGTGGTGAAATGAAAACCCAAAAGTAAAAAATAAAAATAGCTTCAATTTGGAATAAAATACTTTGTTTATTTTAATTGCAATGTTTTGAATATTCAGTGACCAATAATTTTGAATGAAACTAATAATTATATGAACAAGATTAATTATATTAGTAAAGTTTTATAAGTTGCTGTAGATGTTGTCTTTATTTTCCTCCAATTCCCTCCACAAGAATGTCGTCTCGGCTGAAAATTAAAAAAAAACTTTTTAATAAGAATAATTTCAATAATTTATCGTAGCACACTTACCATGTGAGGAACGAACGTGTTCTGTAAGCTGAAAAACAATTTGCTCAAGGCACTTGATAGTTCCAGAACAGTTGCATCTAAGTTTTTGGTCTGGAATTTAAAAGATTTAATACTACATTTATTTCTGTTTAAGTTTATCTATAATTTGTCACTTACGGCTATTAGAAACTCCAGTCGATTAATTTTCCTTTTCGGACTGTACAACGTTTTTTCTTTTTTAATTAAATTTATTGAAAAAAAAAACACTTAATATTTGCACTTGCTCTGATGCACTCCTCTCAACTGCAATACTCTCACTAATTTGGTCATCCGGCAAACGCAGCAGCGTTCGAGCAGTGAGAAAGAGTAGCAAGCAAAACGAAAAAAAACGGTACTACCATCACAATTGTTTTTGTAAATTAATAAGCAAACAGCGACAGAAAGCATAATCGAAGTATTGCTTTTTCGGTCATCTATGCCCTATTCGCATATCAACAAAGCAAATGTGATGCTAGACCGTTACGTTTCGTTTTCGCTTTCGCGCGCACACTTTTTTCTAATCGGTGCACACTGGACGGAAAGCCCGATTTTTTGGCATAAAGTCTAATCCTTAAGTTAGAGAGGTGGTTCGACGTTCGCTTACCATTGGGTCAGTCAAGTAAGTACCCATGTAGGGAGTAGTGCGGTAGGTAGTGCAAGCATGGCCAATCGCCACATCCATAACTGCAGGGTTATACGCAAAAAGAAAACTAAGCAACCATGAAATATAATAAAAATAAAAGGATGCAACCATATTTTCCTTAACTTAACTTTGACACCAAACCAACTCTAAAATAAACTTCATTATTTTACCTAATTTTGGATTTTGTTGTTTTTTTTAAATTGTTTCTCAATTTTTTTTAATTCATTTTTGTTTTTCCATTTCAAATTTCGCGCACTTTTTTTCTTCTTCTTCATGGTGAGCTGCATACTATTCACCACACGGCATAAATTTGGTCTTTAACCCCATCTATTGTTAATATTTGAATTTATTTAAAATTTTCTTAGCACCATTTATTGTTAATATTTAATTTATTTAAAATACTGAGAACAGTAAACAGAGCATTTCCTAATAGATGGCGCTTTTTTACCGCCTTATGAGACTTAGAAAATTCGCCCGGTTCATGACCCGACTAAAGCGATTTGAAGTTCAAATGATAGCCGCTGTGAGCGCTTTCCAATTTCCAATTTGTGCGTCAAGATTTGAAATGCAAAATTTGAAATTTTCAAAACTCAATTTAAAAAAAAGGCGAAAAAATTTCAAAAGAACAACAAAAATTTGTACGAAATTTTGTAAATTAATTAAGTCTATTTTAAAGTTGGTTTGGTATCCAAAAACAAAAAAATATTGGAAATTCGAGAAAAGTTGAACAACAATTCTGGTAAAAACTGTAGTAAAATTTTCAAAATTCTAGCTTCAAAATTGAAAAAGTTCACTTCTCGATCGCGGAAAAACTAGCTTTTGGCGTGAGTTTTAATGGCCGCCAGTTTGTTTGTGACAATGAGTTAGAGAGAGGGAGAGAGTGACAATGCGCGAGCTCGCTCGCTCAACATTCATTCCTTTTGTTCGCTGCGTACGTGAGAGAAGTGCGCGAAGCAACAAAACACAAACACACACATGCTCGGTTGCAACCAAAGAGGAATAACAAAGCCGAAAGACATTCGTGCATGTTTGATGGCAGAACAGAGTGAAACGAAGCAGCGCCCCATTACCAACCTACGTTCAAAAAGTGGAGAAAGTATCGGTTACGAATGTACATTCGCCGATGCATTTCGTAGAGTTACAACATTCGGTTGTGGCCGGTTTTCGCCACTGGGTCCTTTTGTTCGCTGCGTGCGTGAGAGAAGTGCGCGAACAGCTGACGGCAAAACGTGTTTCTTTTTAGTTCAAACAAAAATCATGCTGCCCTGAAAATCTCGAATGCGGAATTTTTAAAGTTTGACCATACGTATCTTTAAATATTCCACATTGGAGAATTGCAGGCAGCGACAACAACTGGGGTTATTGTAGAATGCTGCTGCTGTTTCCCGAAGCGTATGTATCGAGCGAACAATAGCCAGACAGGGAACTTGCACAGGCATGTCAAGGTAAGAAAGGGGGGGGGGGGGGTCTTGCTTATTTTTTTTAGTATGCTGCAAGTCCAAGAAAGTCGGGAATCTGGATTTATCCCGATGAGAG
Source organism: Drosophila subquinaria (assembly GCA_037043405.1). Lineage (NCBI taxonomy): Eukaryota > Metazoa > Arthropoda > Insecta > Diptera > Drosophilidae > Drosophila > Drosophila subquinaria. The sequence continues at coordinate 14,242 of JBAMBL010000407.1, read as the reverse complement.
AAGAAGTTTCATCGCACGGATGTCAAGGCTAACATCGATATGATGAATTGGCTCCACAGGAACTGTTACCACGAGTTGTGTCATTGTACCTGTATCTAGATCGACACAGTGCAGAAGAAAATCCAAACTGTGGTGGAAAACAAACGCGAAGAGCTGCGCACACGTCGGGTAAGCACGTCGCGGCGACTCGTTGAGACTCGCAAGCCAACGCGTCATAATCATTGGTTTTTTGCAGGGAACGCTATCGAGATCTGCTGAAAGCCGCCGACATCATCGCAGCCATGCAGACGTCTGCCGGCACACTAATTGACCAGGAAATAAATGTCGATCACAGGACGACGGTCTGCCAACACTTGCGGTACATATTTTCTTTACTGTGTTGCAGCTCAACTATGATTCGTTTACACTGCATCACAGTGTAGCACTTGAGAACTACGAAAGATATTCACAGTTCACTTGCTCAGTAAATAAATGACAAATTGTACCAAAAAGTTGTTTTTAATTAACAATTTCTATACAAAGTTCTTAATTTAACGAAATGCGTCGTTTCGCCTAACTAAATTAACAAATTGTATTACAAAAACGAAAATGTGAAGAATGGAAATGAAATATTTGGGCTATTGTCTGTGATTCAATGAAAACAGTAAATACAAAAAATGCGAGCTTATAACAGATCGGGCTATAAGCAGCCGATGTTTGTATGTGGAAATAGAAATGCATATATAGTATGATGATCAACTATCAGGGGACCACAGCTTGAAAGTTCGATCGAAGGAAGTCGTCGCTATGTACTGTGAATTGGGGGAGACATCGACGGCAATGACCTTGTTGTCGTGTCCCTGGAGCGTCTTTAGCGGCTGCCACGTCTTGTTCGACCAGATCTTTGTGGTCGAGTCATAGGAGCAGGTGACCAGAAAGCTGCCGCCATCCTGCTGGTATTTAACACCTGAAATGAGATTTGTATGTGCAGGAATGGTGTACACTGGTTGGCGACGTCTCAAGTCCCAGATCTTGCATGTGTTGTCCTGCGATCCGGTGGCAATGTGAAAACCATTTGGTGAAAAGTCCGCTCCAAAGATGGCGCCCAAATGACCCTCAAGAAACATGATACAGCGTCCGGTGCGCAGGTCCCAGACACGACCAAACGCATCCAAGCCACCGGTAACTAGCACACTGCCGTCTGATTGATAACTGAGACAGTGCACCGGCTTGGCATGCCCCTCCTGATGGAGTACCTCGGTCTTTTGCTCCAGATCCCAAAGACGCCATGATGAATCGTAGCAGGCGGTGGCCAGAAAACGCCCAGACGGATGAAATGCCACTTTGGATACGCGATGTGGCATGTGTCCCGTAATATCAGCAATAGATTCCTCATTGCCAAAGCCCCACAACTTGACGGCACCGTCGTGTCCGCCCGAGGCCATGGCTACAACATTCTGCTCGTCCAGCTTGACACCCGGCCGCAATGCCACGCCTCCCACATAGCTGGCATGGCCGCGCAGTGTTTGCTTCAACTCACAGTCGGGCACGCTCCAAAGCTTGCAGAGACCCGACCATGATGCGGTCATTAACAACGTCGAGTCGTCGTTGAAGGCGGCACTGCTAACGGGCCGAGTGTCGCCCACCTGTGAACAGAGGGGCGCCAATGATTGTAGCTTCTTTTGCATTTCCACCATGCGACCGGCACGTGTGGCACTCGGTACTTCCAGTGCCTCTCGAGCACGCTCCAGACGATCGCGCGCTCGTGGCAGGGAATAATCGGCGAGCCAAAGGCGCGCAACTCGCAGCGTTTCGGGTCCCTCGTGATACCAGGTGGCCTCCTGTTCCCTTTGCTGTATCTTGCGCTCCTCCTCTTCGCTCTGTTTCTTATTGATCGCATTCTCTCCCAGACTGGCTAGCAGTTCCTTGAGTCGCCGTCGACGCTCTGCTGGTCCCTCTCCAAAGAAGCAAATCGGCTCGTTCAACTGCCGCAGATTATTCTTAATCTCGGCATCATCGGTAGACACATTGATTTGTCGTGCACGTTTTTTCCGCTCAAACTCTTCTAACAACGCCACTTTGTCGCGCTCCATTTCCGTCTCCAGGTCAAAGTAGTCATCGTCGATTTTGTTCGCCAGCGACGCAGCTGTGGGTGGAGGCAGTCCGCCTTTTGTGGTGCTTGACTTTTTCGTCGTTTCCTCATAGTCTTCGTCAGATTCGATGTCTTCCAGCTGGCCAGTTGTTGTTGTTGCTGTTGTTGCAGCCGGCGTTGTGCCGGCGCCTGACGCGGCGGCCGCTAAACGTTTTCGTTCCGTCTCTTCAAGCGAACCATAGTGCACTGTGCGTTGCCGCTTAACGTACTGGATATCGTCATCATCGGACATTATATTTTAGTCAAAAATAATTAATTTTTAAAACAAAAATTCGCCAACGAAAAAATAAACAACAAAATCCTTCTGCAAACGTTTATCGTTGCCACCGTTTTCTGACAACCAAGGCTGCCACACCGTATGTTGCTGCATGTTTTTCAACCCCAGCAGTGTTGCCAGATTAGCTTGTTTCAGGATAGATCTAGCATATTTTAAAATGGAATAGCTTATAAAAATTGCAAATAGCTTATAGCCCTAAATCTCGCCTATTTTAAAGATCATATAGCATTCAAGCAATAAATGTGTTCGTGAAGTCAACGAAATATTTTAAAAGTTAAAAATGTTTCTAGGCATACAGATATCGGAGCTTGCTCTTTTGTAGCAAAAGTTTTGATATTTATTTTTATTATCAATTTATCATAAATGGGCTCAATAGTTCAATCACAAAAATATGTTAGTCTTATTCAAAAATAAACGATACATATTTAAGTGAGGAACAAAATCATAAAATCGATGATATGTTAACTAATTTTTTTTCAACAGAAACCTTATTATTTTTTTTTATGTTTTCTTACATTTGGATGACGCTTGTTTTTCAGCATATTTATTTTTAATTTTAGTTTATTTAAGCTTATTTTTACTCCGAATCTAGCTTATACGGGCGCTGAGCACCTGGCAACACTGCACCCCATAAACAGTATTTTTTCTTTGAAAAATGTGGCATCACCGACGTGAACGAACGAGCAAAAGAGCTGAACGACTGAACTATATGAACGATTTCAATACAACTCTACTTTTTTCACGGTGAAAATTAAGTCGAAAAAAAATTGTAGAAATTAAGAACGGGTGCTACATAATAATGAGCGCACCGAGCAATAAAATGTCTGCAACAGATCAGATGCGTGCGATGCTGGACCAGCTGATGGGTACCACTCGAAATGGCGACGATGGACGCGGTCTCAAGTTCTCGGATGCACGCGTCTGCAAGTCGTTTTTGCTGGACTGCTGTCCACACGACATACTGGCATCCACGCGCATGGATCTCGGTGAGTGTCCCAAAGTGCATGATCTGGCTTTTCGTGCAGATTACGAGAGTGCGTCCAAGTCGCGGGACTACTACTATGACATCGAGGCCATGGAGCACTTGCAAGCCTTTATTGCGGACTGCGATCGGCGCACAGATTCGGCGAAGCAACGCTTGAAGGAGACCCAGGAGGAGCTGACGGCCGAGGTAGCTGAAAAGGCAAATGCAGTCCACAGCTTGGCGGAGGAGATTGGAAAGAAACTAGCCAAGGCCGAGGCACTTGGCGAAGCTGGAGAAGTCGAAGACAGCATGGAGTTAATGAAGGAAATCGATGAGCTGCGCGGTAAGAAGATAAAAGCCGAACACGAATACAGAACCTCGATGCCAGCATCAACCTACCAGCAGCAGAAGCTACGTGTGTGTGAGGTGTGCTCCGCCTACCTGGGCATACACGACAACGACATTCGTCTGGCGGACCACTTTGGTGGTAAGTTGCATCTGGGCTTTCTCACCATTCGCGAGAAGCTCATCGAGCTGGAGAAAACAGCGGCTCCTCGCAAGGCGGAACTTAAGCGCTCGGGTAAGATACCAGATCGCGAAGAGGACGGAAGGGGCAGAAATCGGTACTTTGTAGGTGGCCGTGAGTTGGATAGACGCTCGCGGGTTCATCGCTCTCGTTCCAGAGAGCGTCAGCGACAGCGTGACGCTGAGAAACAATCGACTGACAGATCCGCTGAAAGAAGCAATGACAGAGGCAGTGCCCGGGAGAGTGATGGCGAACGTGCGCCGCCTTCTCAACGTGGTCGTGACGCTGAAGGCCGCGGCAGTGGACGTGGAGGTGGAGGTCATGACAATGCCAACCCGCGAGATCATCGCGACAGAGAACGCGATGGCCGAAGGGATAGAGATCGTAATGCACGCAACGACAGAGGACGTTTCGGCGGCGGCGGAGGTGGCGGTGGCGGTGGAGGAGGTGGATTAGATCGCCGCAATGATAGACGTCGATCCCGTTCCAGAGACCGTTCGCCACGCGACCGACGTAACTACAACAACAGCAATAATAATAACTTTGGCAACAGACGGCGCTCGTTCTCCCGTGAGCGCCATCGCCGCTAGAGATTTGAAGAGAGAGGAAGGCGGATTCAGTTCCACACAACAGTGTCCAGCGCACGTACGTAGAATTAATTACAATCACAACAGCAAACAAAATTCACAAAAAACAAAAAAAAAATACGATAAACAAAAAAAAATAGAGCAAGCAGCATAAATTAACTAATTGCATTATTATTCAATTAATAAAAATGACTTGAATACACATAGACAGCAATCCAGATATTTTTGGAAAATATTATTAATCTTTCTTTGATTTTCATCCATGTTGTTAACTAACAGACAGAAAGAACAGAAAACAAAATAACTGTAAGCTGAAACTGTAAACATTTAAGTAAATAATTCATATATTATAATTTAATAGCCCGACAGCCCCAGCAAGTTGTAAACTTATGGTACGTAGAGCCAGAGCCCCAAAATAACTACTAAATTCTATTTATAATCCCCATATGTACCCACCAACGATATAAACAAAACACACCAGAAAAACAAAAGATAAATATAAACAAATACAGCCATGTATGTAATTTCTCTCAGCTTTCTCAGCTTCTTGGCCCCCTGTGTGTTGGTTGCTGTACGTGTAAAATATCGGCCCTTTTAGGGTAAGCCTATCTCTCAATCATCAACATTCACTGCTCTCTATCTCTCTCTCTCACTTTTAAAATTGTAAATTTGTAACCTTAAAGCGTTCTCTACTTAAAGTCACTTTTCAGGCGATAGATACGCTTTAAAGCCAAGCCGTAAAGCTGGGTACGTATTGAGTGAATATCCAAATAACATTTATAAACTGAACGTCCGCCTAGCCTTCACAATGCTAGGGATCTCGAAAATTACATACTGAGTATGTGGTAAACATACCTGATTATGCATACTCATAGCTTTTGGGTACGTATTCTTCGTCTAAACAGAACGCGGTGGTTATTCTTTGGCAGTGTGTGTTTGTTTGGTATGTATGCGTATATTGTTATAATCGTTAGAAATTTTATAGCAACATGTTGGTTGGTACGTATTTATACCCAAAAGCTGCAGCTAAAAAGGATTGTGTTGGCTCCGTAGGGTTCAATGGGCACATTTAACGTACGTATTTAATAAAGAAAAAATAACTCAAAATTTTGTAGCAATTCATATTTAGTTACAAACACCAAACAAAAAAATACCCATATTTTACCTAATTTCTTTCTCACGCTAAAGTTGATATGCGATAATTACACACAAATGAAGCGGGCTAACCAAAACTGGCCTAGTATGTGAGTATTCGGGTATTTGCTATTTATTTATTGTTTAATAATAAACTACTTATCAATAAGTGGTTGGGCGGCTCTTCTAACGTTGTTTCTTTCGACAGCATTAAAGAGACGGTGATTTTTAGTATGGGATTGAATAAGTTATTAAAAATTCGCATTGGGCTATAATAAGGGCCATCACATACAATAAAATGAATTGTGGGTAAGATTTATGCAAAGAAGATTTTTATTTTGAATTTAAACTTAACTTTAATATTTATTATAAGCGTATTTGAACATAAGTTTGTAATAATTCCTCAAATGTAATATATTACTTCAAATAAAATTGTTTTTGGGTTCAACACTAAGTTTGTATGAATGAGTAAAAACTTCATGAAATTTGGAAGACAACAAAACATTATTACACAATGTACACTCATGGACAATGTAATAGGTGTGAACATTGTAACTTTTAATTTATCGATATAAAATGTGTACACAACGTTTTCTACATAAACATAATATTTTGTACATATGGCTATATTGTTTTGGTGTGAATTTGTTAAATTCCCGATTTAATTTTGTGGCCAATAAAATTTACCAAGTGGGTATTTGCTGAGACACTAAACTTAGTTGGCCAAAAAAATAGGTGTGTGTAGAAAAACTAAGTTTCAATAAGTTAGTAGAACTTTTTGGTTGCAGAAAGTAAGTTATCAAGAAAATGCAACTTAATATGAGTTTAATTATAAATAAAATTATACTAGATGGGTCGTGGGCGTCACTGCAGTGCGGAGGAGAGAAGACTTGTTCAAACAATAAGAAATGAAGGAAAATCGTACAAAATCACCAGTGAAATTGGGAACGTTATATCGTGACGAACCGTCCGGCGACGTTTAGAAAAGGCAAATCTACCAGGTAGGATTGCCAGTAAAGTACCATTGCTTCGATCTGCAAATTTAAAGATGAGGGAAAAATTAGCATTGGATCGCAAAACCTGGTGCGGACCGGTGGGTGAGAAAAAAGGCGAAATATACTCTGGAGCGATGAAACGAAGATACATTTTTTTGGAAATGATGCCAAAAGGAATGTTCGTCGGCCTAAGGGAAAAGAATTCCATATCAGATTCACCCAAAAAACCGTAAAGCACGGAGGTGGCAGCCTCATGGTATGGGGCTGTTTTTCATGGGAAGGTGTTGGACAGATTTGTTTATAAAAATATATTGGAGACGGTAATGCTACCATATTCCTAGGATAACATGCCACTTTTGTGGAAGTTCCAACAGGATAACGATCCGAAGCACTCATCCCGATTCAGAAAGGATTAGTTCCAAATGCATAAGGTGGAGGTTCTCGAGTGGGCAAGTCAATCCCCAGACCTCGATTCCATTGAGAACCTCTGGGGAGAGCTTAAAAAAGAAGTCTGAAAAACTGTTTGCCAAAATAAAACCCAACTATGGGAAAATATCCAAAGAGCTTGGTACAGTATTCCAATCGGACCATATAGGAAGCTAATTTCATCTATGCCTACAAGTATGGCTAAAGTGTTGCAAAATAATGGCGGATACTGGCGGAACTGGGATATAAGAGCATTATACCAAACGGGACCAAAACTGGCAAAATTTCGATGTTGTCATAAAATTAAATGATTACAACACCTATTATTGTGGCCAGCTGAAATTGGAGTTTTTTATGAAATTATTTAATATTTATTTTATTTGAAAGCTTTTAAGGCCAATGATTTTTTTATTATATTATGATTAGTATAAGTTATGAAATTCTCATTGCGTTTTTTTGTATTGATGGAAAAATATATGCAAAATAAGCTTTTGAACACAAAAAAAAATGCACACCTATTATTTTGTCCATGAGTGTATGCGTAACATCAAAAGGGATTGGACTGCTCGAGTATAATTGACCGCCGGGATTCATTTTAAAATCAATTTTGTTTCTTTTTCAAACGAATTTGTTTATTTTGCGCGCTAAATGAAATGTAAAGAATACTGTAAACATTCCTGTTAAACTCAAAATGGAACTGTTAAAAACATTCGAGACGAGGTGGCAACGCCGTGCTACTCCGCCATCTTTTGCGCATCTGCTGTTTTTACCTCTGACGGAAATTCTTTGCACTAAAAATTCACTTTGTTAAGAATAAAACAATATATAAACAAACTATTTGATTTCCAAAACGCGCTGCATAAATCAAAAGCATTGGGTGTAGAAGTAAGTAAAGCTGAGACGTTGGAGATTCCATAGCTTGTCATATTTTTGTGTAGCTTACGCCTGCGAGAAATCAATAGCCGCTTGGGGTCGCTGGACGCTTAATGTCCGCTGTAGGTCGCCACCAGCACAATCGTTTTTTTGGCGCAAAAATTTCTAAACAAAAAAAATTGATACTGTTTCCAGACAAAATGTCAAGACGAAAACGTAACTCCGACTCGGAAGATTTGCAATCGTTCATTAATAATTTTCACAAGGAAATTGAGGATGGCAGCTCTGAAGCCAAAAATGCTAAGGATAAGGAAAGTGTCGTAGGTGTTGATGCGGAAAAAGAAGAGGAGGATGAGGAAGATGATGACGATAAGTACTTCATTGACGATGAGGGCAATTGCTACATCAAAACGACGCCCAAAAAGCAGCACAAATTTAAGAGTAAACTAAAGCCACCGGTAGCCTCAACACCAGCTGCCATTACTGTACGCAGTGCAGCCAAATCAAGCAGCCCAAATGCCTCGAAAGGTTTGTATGGTTTACCTAATGTCAAGAATATCAATGAAACATGATCCACTTCTTTCGCACAGCAATTAATCTGCGTCCAGTCAAGCCCAAATCGGAGCCGACTCAGAAATCTGAATCCCCGCCCAAAGCAATCAGTCTTCGTTCAGCAGCGCAGAAAAAGACTCCAAATAAGACGACACCAACGCCAGTCAGTACTCCAAAGGCTTATTTACGATCCCAACGCAAGGCCATAAAACCGGAATCAAAGCCCGTTGACATATCCGCATCCACTGAAGTGGAGGAGCTAATGGAGGAGCTTGTGGATGATCCAATGATCATCAATGATGACATTGTTTCCACCAAGGAATCAGATGTGAATGCAACACATGATTCTATAACAACTGGCGATTTAACCGATGTGAAGGGCAACATAAGCGACGATGAAGTCTTTGAGTTTGAGGATAATGCAGCCAACATGTCTGCAAAGCCGGACGTGGACTTTGTGCTATCTGGCAAAGAGTACAAGCTCAAGACATTGCCAACGCAGTCAGCTGAATCGCACAAGTTCGCCTGCTCCCATTGCAGCTATACGACAAATAAGAAATTCCTAATCTCCAGGCACGTTCGCTCTCATGACGCCGAACTGTCGTTCAAGTGTTCGATCTGTGAGCGCGGCTTCAAGTCAAACATGGGACTGGTGAATCATCTGAACACGCACATGGGAAACAAGCCGCACAAGTGTAAGCATTGCGAAAGCGCATTTACAACAAGTGGAGAACTTATACGCCATACACGCTATAAGCACACCAAGGAGAAACCGCACAAATGCACCGAGTGTAGCTACGCTAGTGTCGAGTTGACCAAGCTGCGTCGCCACATGACGTGCCATACTGGTGAGCGACCGTACCAGTGTCCGCACTGCACTTATGCCTCCCAGGACATGTTTAAGCTGAAGCGTCATTTGGTGATCCACACAGGAGAAAAGAAATACCAATGTGACATCTGCAAATCGCGATTCACGCAGTCGAACTCTCTCAAGGCGCACAAGCTTATCCACAGCGTGGTTGACAAGCCAGTCTTCCAGTGCACACTCTGTCCGACGACATGTGGACGCAAAGCGGATCTGCGCACCCACATGTCCAACATGCACGCCTCGGACAAGCCCTTGGTTTGCAAGCGATGCGGACAAGAGCTGCCCGATCGCTATCAGTATAAGCTGCACGTGAAGTCGCACGAAGGCGAGAAATGCTATCGTTGCACCCTTTGCAGCTATGCGTCGGTTTCGCAGCGGCATCTGGACTCGCATATGCGGATTCACACCGACTCCAAGCCCTTCAAGTGCGATCTATGCCCGCAGGCATTCCGCCAGCATCAATTGCTTCGCCGCCATAAGAATTTATTGCACAATGAAGACTATAAGCCGCCGGAGCCACGAGAAAAGCGACACTCATGCCCCAGCTGTCCACGTGTCTTTACCCATAAGGGCAATCTGATGCGGCACATGGAGACCCACGATGATACACTGAATGCGCGCGAAGAGAAGCTTAAACTGAAACTGGGACGCAACGTTCGATTACAGCCAGATGGCAGCATTGTGACTTTGGTGAATAGCAAAGAAATCGAGGATATTTCCATTGACTTGGATGAGCAATACGATACCATTGAGCTAGAGCAGTTAGAAGAGGACGATGATGAGGGCGACGAGATGTCCAGTGATGACATTGAGGAACCCATTCCCAGTTCCACGCCAAGAACGAAACACACATCCAACAATGTCGTAGTCAGAGATGGTAAACATAGGACACAAAGCAAGCCCATAATTATTAATCGCCAACTGAAAATGAACGTTCCTCGAGTGCATCGCGAGGTAACAACTCAGGCTGGAACATTTCGCATTAAAGAGGAGCCGGATGCTAATGAATTTACCGTGGAGCTGCAGGGTGAAGATAATCAGTTCATGGTTGTCCAACTGGTCAACGACGATAATGAAGTAGTAGTCAAACGTGAGCCGAGCACGCATAAGATTAATGCCAACAATTGTTTTGGCTTCGAGGTAAATTTATAAATACAATCTCAATGCTTATGTATGTGATTTATGTTTGTTTTGATTAAGGATGATGCCGAAACTATATACGAGGAGTATGACGAGTCTGTGGCTGAAGTGGATGGCACATCACAGGAGTTTATGCACCTCATGGACATGATTGAACAGGACACGTAGCTTGCATGAATCTATAACTTTTGGTATATATGTATATTTACAATTACACTGAATATCCAGATTAAATAAAACACGTTTTTAAAAACCTTGATTTTTCAATATGCTCCAGGGACCGTAAAAGCTATTTTGTGTTTATAAACTTCAATGGGTTTTTGTTAGTTTTTTTAAAATAATTTGATGGCTTGATATTTTTATATTATAAGTCCGTAAGTCCCAGACAAGTACTCGTACGTCAGGAAAGTGACTTGTCCATTAAGGATTATACATTTATATATGTACATCAATATTCGTTTCATAAATACCATATTTATTTAAATACTTCAAAGTTATTCTCCCGTGTGACAATATGTATGTAATAATCGTACGTATACAGTACACAGTGCATTTTGGCGTGCACAATAAATTCTCGTCTGTTTGCTCCATTTCTCCATTAGTTTACAATAAATCTGTGTGTTGTTTCTCTATTCTTCAGCATTGCAATTTTGTTTCGTGCCATGTATACAATAAAAATATATTTTACATGTTTATTTATACTATTATATGTATGTGTGTATATATAGTGCAAAAAATCTGCTGTGCAGTGCAAAATTTAACAATCATTTACCATTTCAAATATAGTTTTCAAGTTGCTTTGTTGTTGCTTAAAACGTTAACAATTTGTTAGTTGATACATAAATATATATATTTGTATGCATTTAATTTGTAGTTTTGTTGTTTTTGTATATTTGAAAATTTTTAACAAATGTAAAATGGAACAACGTCAATAAAGGAAGTGCACAATAAGTTTCGAGTTTGCGTTACAATTAGATTCAAATTGAATAATTATACATTTAGAAATTGTTGAAAAATTACGCCGTACATACAAAATACATTTAGAAATACAACAGTCAAAATGAAGGAACCTTATATAATTACATACTATGTAGTACCAACTAAATCCTTACAATTCAATAGTGTATAACACATATGACTAAACAAAAGACCAATTAATCATAAAGAAATTCTTGGGGAGCTGTGCTATGGCTCTTTGCTAGCTCTTCATAAGCTTTGCTTATCAATTAACTTTTGGCTTAACAATTTGTTGTAAGGCTGCTGCTATGTTGGTTTATAATCATTGCATTAGTTTTATTTAGAGTAGAGTAACGTAACCGAATCGTTTGCTTTGTAGCAGCATTGGGAGGCAAAGTGAAACAAGTGCATAATTAGAAAAACCTTAGAAGATTTTCAGTTTTTGTAGGAATCGCAACAAGGGCGCACTCATGCAGGCTGCTGTTGCTGCTTGACGTTGTTGCTGCTGCTGCTGCTGCTGCTGGGCCTGTTGCTGTTGCGGTGCTTTTGGATTAGCAGCAAAAGAGGTGGCGGCTCGGGCATTGGCTCTGCCGTTTGCAATTCACAATTGCTCCCTCTTCTGCCTCTTTGGCTGTTAATTACAATTGAGCGTATTTTGGTTGGGGCTGCGTGTGACATTGTTGTGATTGATTTGGTTCGACTGCGTGATGCTGGCGCTATCGTTGTTCTGCCAGGACAACAGTTTATTAAGTAGCCTGTCCATATAGGGATTACCGCCCAGACGCGTCACCTGCAAAACACAACATAAGAATGATTACAAAGAAATATGAAAAATACTTGTTAGCAACCTCGGCGCGCGCCTCCACATCAAGCGTCTCAAGCACTTTGCGTGTGTATTGAAAGCTGCCCAGTTTTTCCAGTAAGCTGATGCAGTACTTCTTGACCTCAATGTCGTGCGTGCGCTGTCGCAATATATCTATGAAGGAGAAACGCAATTAACACCCGCAGTCCAGTCAAGTTATCTTGAAGGACTTACGCAAAACCTGTTTGTCCTGTTTCTGAGTACGCACTGCGTGTATAACTGGAAATCCAAACTTGCCCTCCGTGAGATCCTCCGCAAAACTCTTGTTCTCCGTATACTATGGAAGAATTATTGATTATTGCAGTGAACTGACATTAAATATGTACATATATGATAGACACTACTCACTTCCTTCAAGCTCAAGTTGCAATAGTCGTCGCGTATTTGAAAATATAGGCCCAAGATGGCTGTTAACTTTGAGTAATCCTCCTTGTTGGTACTAAACAGCTGCATTAGCCGTATGGCCAGCATAAACAGGCCACCAGTCTTCCTTACAGTCATCAATTTATAATCTGACTCGGAGGGACATGTAAAACTATCGCGCCAATAGATCTCCATCCCTTGGCCGCGATGCAGCTCCAACAATTGTTCCGTATACACTTTGGTGGCCTGCAAAATTTAATAAGTTATTGATTAATGCATGTAATTGGTCAATGACTAAGTAATTGGACTTGCCTCTGGATGTCCCAATTGCTGCACCTTCTCGAGGGCCAGGAACAATGTGTAATTGGCCGCATTGATTGTGCTGGCCACGCCGTAAATGGAATGCGCCACGGGCACACCTCTGCGGAGAATCGAATTGTCTTCAATATCATCAATGCTGTAAGTTAGTGTTAAGAGCACATTTAGAACACTCAGCTACTTTGTTTTATCTATTTCAATGAATGGTGTATCTGTGTGTGTGTGTGTGCTTGTTAAGGCATTTACATTCTTGTACAACTGACATTAATATACTAATAACTATTTGAGGGGCGAATTCAAAAGTTATTCAAAGAGCTGAGTTAATTTTGATTTAGTTTTTAAATTAAAAGTAAAAATTTTAATTAAAACTAATTGTTTTGGATCAGCGGTGGGCACGAAACCTGGATTCGGGAGCACAACAATAACAATTACAACAAAACTAACAGCGAGTCTTGTGCGACTTCACGGCGCTGAATAGGCAGAAAAATGGTTGGGAGCAGTCGCTGCTCCCGGAGCCACTGCGTGCCCACCGCTGTTTTAGATGATGATCCTTAGAGTGAAAACCAATTACAATTACAAAATACATGCGCAAATTTTGACTTGTAAAGTTGCTAGGTCAAAAATCAGACCAACTTCAAACTTTCATAACTTTGCCAAAACTAAACAGATTTTTAAGCGGAATGTGATTTTGATCATGGTTTACCTCTAAAAGGGGAATCCAAATTTTCTATTATTAATTTAAGACTTAAGGAAATCCGGGAGAGTACTGAATCACGTGGTATGTGAATTATCATTTACTATACAAATATTTAATTAAAATTCAAGAAGACTGTGTACATAAATTAGCATGCAATCTTACTATCTTGAATTTTAGGCGTCTATTGTATGCGTGAAACGTGCAACAAAGGTAAACATATGAATAATAAAATGTATAATAGCAGCCCTCGCAGCATGCTAAACAACAGTGGCAACAAACAAACATGTAACAACAACTATACGACGTATGTAGGCATGTTGTATGAACACATAAATTTAAGATTCTCTTTGAGGCCCATATCGCTTCAATAACACGCCCGCCGGCAAGGCAAACTGGGCAGCCGACATTTGCGTAATTAAAAAATGTTTGCGCGCGCGTAAGGCTGGAATCATTTGAAGGGAATTGGAATTGGAGGCGTGGGCGTTCAAGCGAGGCGCCCAGGCAGTCGAGCTAAATGGATGCGAATGGGGTGCAAACGAGAGTCGGGAGTGGGAGAGAAATGAGTATATGTA
>JBAMBL010000405.1:0-47972 GCA_037043405.1 Drosophila subquinaria | reverse complement strand
TATTGTCATTCAATTGAAATTCGGTTTGAATGCAACTTCACTTAATAACAAGTCCACATTTGCATGCAAACATTATTTTCCTGATTTATTTAAGGATACATATTTAATGCTACTTCATAATTGTATTATTGAAAGCGAGCATGAAAATTTTAGCCTATCAAATTGAACAATCACATATCATAATTCATCAGTCAACACTTGAAATTAAACAAAGTAATGCACTCAATCAATCTACAGTATTGTAATTAAATTGAAATTGAATTTGATTGCAACCTTACCATTTAAATTAGCACAATTTATCTGAGGATAGTATGCTTTGGACAGCTTGATTACTCTTCATGTGTCAATATGATATGATAGTGTTGTTTATACATATAGTATATACACTAGAGTGCATCGATTTTTTTCACAAAAAATGGTAACCGATTTTCGTAATTTATGGTCAATTTGAAGATGTTTTCACAAAGAAACCATAGTTCAACAAATGAATCCCGGTTCGCGCTTTTTGAGTTGAAAAATTCATTTTTTTTTGAAAATTTATATCTTGATTGTTTATGGTCCATTCTTAACCTGGTGTCAATACTCTTGTTATAATAATTTTCATCTTTGGGGTCACGATTTCGCGAAGTTTGCCTCCATACCAATAAATTAGTCAGAATTAAAGCTATTTTTTGGCAAAAAAAGTTTTATTTTCCCTGAACCTGTATTTTTTGTTAGCAGAAAATGTAACACATATTTTATTAAAATTGAAAAATTAACAGAAAAAAAAAATTTTATTTTGTGCCAAAAAGTCTCAACTTGACTAATAGAGACGAATCGCGAAATTGCCAAGGATGAAAATTATGTTTAAAGGACATTATCGTCCTTTGGTTTTGTGGAGTCTTAAAATTAATAAGCACCCAAGATATAAATGTTCGAAAAAAAGAGTTTTTCAACTCAAAAGCGCGGACCAGGAATTCATTTTAGAACTAAGGTTTCTTCGTGAAAACATCTTAGAATTGACCATAGATTATGAAAATTGGTTACAATTTTTTCACTTTTTGATCGAATATACACACTCAACGATTTTAACTAGTTTCAAATCAACTTTGTTATTTTTGCTTTAACCCATTCGACCCCAACGCTGCCTGAGAGCAACATCGGCTGTTATCTTGACTTTTTTCTGATGAATCATTATAATATGGGAGGATATTTGTGTTTACTCAAAATGTATTATTGAAGTTTTTTTTTTGCAAAACGCACCTGCAATAAAATGCAAATTGTATAACCATTGGTTTTAAAATTCGAGAAAAAATGAAAATTTATAAATTGAATAGTTTTATTTAATTGTTAAAAATATTCAGATTGAATAAATGCATTAGCTCTCAGTATTGTTTTTAGTTATTTATTTTTATTAGCCCAACGTTGCTCACAGACAACTCCCGATAGCGCTCAAGCCGATGGGTGTGGTTACTTCAAATTGTGGCTAAACACTTATTGAATTTTTTCAAAATGATTGAATGTAAAACAAAAAAATTTAAAAGTTGAGGTCAAGAGGGTTAAATATACTGTTGTCCGATTTTAATCGAAAATTCGTGAACCAATTCGTGAGGTGTTGACAGAATTTATTGCTTTTGTTAGTTATTAAATATTTTTTATTGAAAATGAAATTGTTGTTGATCACTCAACGAATTTTTTTAATGATTGACTGATTGTCAATCAAAATCTCTTGAAAATTCACGTTCACATGGGTACATGTTGTTTTCAGCATATCGTTGTCAATACTGAACTAAATATCCTTTAACCGAATTTGGAGAAGGAAATTAAATGGTTGAGGGTTGAATTGCCTAGATAGGTCGAATATTTTTTTAACAGGATGTAATAATAAAACTAAAAAGAACATTATATCCTCCCGATTTATATGTATTAGCATTTCGATTTTTTTTTTTTTACATTTGAAAAAGTTCACATCTTGTGAAATTCTCTTCCATAAGCTAAAAGAAATTCAACAGGATGAGCATGTAGATTCTATATTGGAATAAATTCACTTTTTATAAATTTTTGCCGATATTCTTAAAAAAAAAAAGAAGGTATCTTTGAAGAAAATCATTTTAAAGAGGCATCAATGCACAAGAATTTTGATATACGGGGTGCCATAGAAATCGCTTTCGCTTTAATTTCACTTAAATTTCATACAAATTTAGATGAATTTCAAGCGAAAGCGATTTCTGTGGCACCCCAGATAATAATTACCCTTTTCAAATGTATTACCGGAACCGGCAACCGAAATCAATTTTTTTATAGTATTCTGTTACATATGGATAAATGTAATTTGACTTAACATTATAAAAATACTTCAAATGTATGTACATTTCTGTTCAAATACAGTCGAAATTTTTTAACTCGAATCATCATTATCCAAAGAAAAGGTTCAAGTTATGGAGATATTCACGTGATTTAGCTCGAGTTAGACAATATTTTGCGTTATAAAAGTTCGAGCTATGGAAATTAACTGTATATTTGTTTTTTCAAACATAAACAATTGTTAAATTCTTATTCTGAAGATTTGAAGTAACACTGAAAGGAAAAGTCCGAATAATAACCTTTTAACAAAACAGTTGTTTAGGGACGTACCGGAACCGGTACCGATACTTGTTTCGGTTAGTGATGTTAATTTGAGTGGAAACATCGATGTCGATGCTCCTCGATGTTTTCAAAATTTAACATCGATGTTAGTTGATACATCGGGTTGAAACATCGTTACAATTTTTAGAAGAAAACTCGAATTTCTTAGATTAATTAAGCTCATTTTCTCTTAAAAACGTATGCTTTCATAGCAGCTTTCAAGTTTTAAATAGTTTTTATCTTAAAAGTATAAACACAAACTACAAGAGGTCTTTTTGATGGGAACTTTGAAAAGACATATGTAAGCCTTCTTGTATCTCTGACCAATTTAAATAAATTTACTCACTTACGCATTGCAAACACTGCCCAAATTACTATAAACTCATTGTCAGAGCGGCGAAAATGGCGTGTTGAAAGTGTGCAGTGAATGTTTTGCAAAAACATCGGAAAACATCGAGAAACATCGCTAAAAAAACATCGATGTTTTTTTACATCACTAGTTTCGGTTACATAACTCGAACTCTATAACTCGAATTCTTTGTAACTCAAACTTAATCGAGTAGCAATAGCGTATACTAAACTTCTTCTAAAATAATTCGAGTTAGGAAAGTTCGAATGTAGTACTACTCGTACTACTACTACTTATACACTTTTGTTTGCGTATAAAATGTATAACTAAGCTCCTTTAATATTTTCAGGTACTGATGGAGACACGACGAACTGTATGCATTCCAAGGCTTCGAGCATCTGGGCACTGAGCATTAATAAAGTGGCGCTATCTGCGCATTTGGCCATTGGTGAGTAGCTTTGGGGAATGAGCCGAATCAACCTTTTAGGAAGACCGGGAAGGGGGGTGCGGTGCCTACACGTGTTCTGCCTGTCTTTCTGTCTGTCTGGGTGTCAGTGTGTGTGTGAGTGCGTATGTGTGTGTGTGTGAGTGCGTATGTGTGTGAGTGTATGCTCTGCATGGTAATTATCCCAATGGATTCACTGCTGCTGTTTTTGTTTATATGTGTTGATGGTGGTGGAACTGTCCGTTGGGTTAGGCGCATCATTTCATGTCCACGGCAAGCGCGCAATTAGCTTAATTATTTTTGAAATGGCTTTTAAAGCGTGGCCAATTTCGACGGGGTGCCCATCAGCGTTATCAGCGCTCATTTCGCTAATCGCTGCTCACTTTCTACTTTTACTTTCTCTCCTTTTCCACACAGCGGCCAATGCGAATCCGAATGCAGATTTTAGACACAGCTACTTCGGCAGTTCATTTGCGAAACAACTTCTTTGAGGACGACCATACAAATCGAGGACTATACGACGGACATGGAGAGCTTTTAGCATTTCCCGACTGTGCATCTCATTTTCGGAAGGCGACTAAAAATTTCAAAATTAATTATTTTTTGAACCAGTGATCGGATTTCGATGATCGAGGTGTCATTCGACGCGTATTTTTGATTAGAATAGTAGAAAATTCAAAAATTCAAAAAGGCTCCAAAGTCGCCTTCGCACCCTTCGTGCTGCTTTCGTCACTAGCGCGGACTGCCGTCCGCAGTGGTAATCTCCAACCCAATGTAATGTGCAAACAAGTGCTGCGTCGGTCTATCATTCTGTTTTTGGGCCAGACGAGATAACAATCCTAAATATATTGCGCCACGTTTCCCATCACGTCACATAATGTTAATATTTTGGCATAATTTGCAACACAGTGGTTTACAGAATTGCTAGACAAATACTCAAATCTTCATCAATTTTCAACTATTAAGGTAATTGAATGCCTGGAATCGAGAAGTGAGTAGGACTCCTACTAGGAGTCTAGACAGGATGTGAATAGGAAAGCATATTGGTAAAAAATACACGGGGAAGATAGTATTTGCATAAGAAATCAGTTGATCCATCCAGTTTGTTTCTTAAGGATGAAACTATCTGATGACGGGAAGAAACGTCTTCACATGACAGGGCTGGGCAAATTCAACTTCAAGAATAGATGACAAAACATATAGGTATTTAATTAAAAATAAAATATGTGGACTATATATGGAAATATTGGTAGCAAAATGGTAAGGACACTTATCGCGTTATGATTATGTGACTACGAAAGGTAAACTTACAATTTCTATGAATAGATATAAACGACATTTTTTATCATAAAAGCAAGAACATTTTTGATGTTACCAAAGAACATCAGCGAAAAGAAAACATCAAAAAGAAATATTAATAGAGAATTGATATTTATCTATGGCATAATCTAATTAAAAGTAACTGGATGAATATAATTTTCAAAAAATTCAGTGTGTTATTTTTTACAAATGACTTTAAATTAAAATCAGTAAATCATCTTTTTTTTTTTGTGTTTCATATAAAAAAAAATCATTAATAGCTGTTAAAGAATAAATAAAATTAAACTCAATTAGTTTTTTTTTTATTTACAAATGAAATATAAAAAATAGTAGTTTGATTCCTGGTATGTGCAATCTGATTCAACTTTATCGCATCATTTTCGGCGCTCAATTCACAATTGAATTCTCTTGTTAATCTGCACTTTGACCAGAAATTCCTGTGTACATCGCTCTCTGTACACTGTGCAATTTTGTGTTGCCAAAATGTTGCATCACTTCGATGCATTGCCGATATGCAAACACGCATAAAAGTTATTAAGCTGCCGCTGGCGTTGCACAAAAATTGCATCAGGCAGCCGAGCGGAGCGAAGCCACTATATTTCTAGGCTCAGGATGAGGCACAGCCCACTAATGCCAATTTATGGAGCTGGCAGCTAACACCACAGGCTGCACTAAGCTGGCCACAGCAGTTGGAGCAACCAACCCAAGCCAGACCAGACCAGCAGTCGATCTGGCCCACGGGCCCTCACCTGGGCATTGAGGGCCGAAAAGCCTATGCATAATTTGACATGCGGCCATTGCGTAACCGACAGATGCCGACGCTGACACTGGCGGCATTTGAAATTATGTCTAAATTCGTGGCTAACAAACAAGGCCTCAACTCCCCCCTTCACCATTCATGTGTCCTAATCGACGGCAATTTGTTGACAGCTTTGCAAGCGAATGCATCAAGCGAAGCCTGTGGAAATGACGCCATCGTCTAAGTCTTGAGAAGCAACTATACTACTGAGGGAAACTTTGTGTGTGCCGCTACTTTATTGCCTCCAGTCTCGACGTCACTTTGTTACCTTGTCTTGGCCAAGAACTGCAGCAATCACCATTCAGACGGCGGGCAAAGGCGGACTTGGTCAGGGGATGCCCAATGTCAGGCGCCTGCGCAGTTGACAACGTGCTTAAAAGAGCACTAAAGAGAATAAGAGAGAGCGCGTGATTTGGATTTGGAATTTTTAGCTCATGTTGTGCTCCCGTTGCGGCTTTTTGCATTGGCGGCCACTTGACCTGCAGTCGACAATTAATGCACACCGCCAGCCATGAATGCATCCTGGCGAGTCGACTCAGTCACAGAGCCTAGCTTTAAGGCCCACTCAAATTAAGCTAAGATGTTGCACAGGTAACAAGCTGTTTAACCTTGACCCCAGCTAATGGGTAATACGAGTACTCGCCTCATTATTAGCATGAAATGAAATTATAGCACAAGTACTCTTGACACATAATTTTCATGGCCATCGCCATTGTTGTTGTCTGCCAATGAGGCCAGCAAATTTGGCTATCCAAATGGTAAATGCCTCCAATTAGTGAGCAAGTCATCATCATTATTATTGTAAAGCCTGCATCGTTAGCACAATGGCCAAAACGCATAACCGGCAACAACGCCGAACGGGATCAGAAGCCAACAAGCCCAGCAAACTGTCAACCTAAGCGCAGACTCTTGTCCACATTAATATGCTTGTTTGTATTTGGCTTTAGCCTTTAATCGCTTTATTTGGAAATTTTTGGTTTGCACTTTCAGTTTTCAGAATCGCAACAAATGCTTATTTCAGTTATTCAGCTCTACTAATTTTATTCATCTATACCTTGTATTCAGAATGGAATGTTTATGTATCGAATACGAGTATTAGTTAAATTTATAACAAATGCGAATAGTAGATTATTTTCAGCAATCATAATAACTGTTCCGAAATATGAATAAGAATTTTGCAATAATAAATTAAGTATTGGTTCACATATATTATAGAAAACTGATCCGAGTTATGAGAGAAATGGTCGAAGATACAAATATTTTATAATTAAATAAAGTTGAATATCATCTTATTTTGGCTAGGATGATACACTTTACTAACTAAAAAATTACTATTTATAGACTCATACAATCCATTGATCACAAATTTTATATTTTTACGTTTAAGGGCTTATTTAAAAGGGTATATTGTATTTGCTGAAATGTATGGAACAGGGAGAAGGAGGCATCTCTGACCATATAAAGTGCAATCTCACAGACTGAAAGAGATAGAGCACCCAAATTTGGCACACATATGACTTGGACAAATCAATTTTGTTACTTTATTTTTTGTCATGCTAAGTTCACTTCACGCTAAATTGTGTTTTTCATTACATTACGTTTTGCTTTTTTGATTCGTTTTATCTATTTTGTGTAATCCTTAATTTCTTATTGGCGCGCTTACAGGTTGCGCTAGCATGAAAAGCAGTTGTCAAAGTCATGAAAAACAAAAAAAAATATATATATTATTTATTAAAGTAGGTGAAAAGACAAATTATCTGTACTTGTAAGCGTTTAAGCTGAGTTTGAAGCAACCCACCTATTGGGGTGTACTAGAGGGTTAAGTTCTTAAGGGGGTCTTCTCATTCAAAACCCGTTTTTTAGACCCTTTTTAAAAAAATTCTTATTTGAAAACGCAAAGAATAATTGAAAACTTCTTTTAAATGAGCCTTTCTGCCGAGTTGTTTAAAATAATTTATAAGTATAGCTTAATATTATTCGTCACAAAATTGGATATCAGAAATGTTGGGGCATGAAAATGTTTTCGTCACTAGACTTTTACCTCGTAAAGAGGTTTTTTTATGGGATTATATAGTTAGTGAGCTCGACTATAGCCGTTTCCGCTGGTCATTTTTAGTTCTGAGATTTCGGCTTTATTTTCTTTGAAATGTATAACATAACCTAATGCTTTCTAAGTTTGGGTAGTTAAAATCAATCATTCTTTTATTAATTTGTTCTTTATCGATAATTAAGTGAAATAGAACAATTGGACAACGAAACAAAGGGCCAAAAACTTGCATCCTTTAGCAACAGTGTGATTCGACTTTCTACATTCAGAATTGCTTATTTTCTTGGCTATTTATTATCCATTTGCATCCCGGCAACAATTTTCGCAAGTTTCGTTTTATTCCCAACTTGCTAACAAAGAAGCGCAGTCGACGCTGCCGTTGCCGTTGACGTCCGACGTCGTCAGTGCTCATTAAAAACTTTGAGCCAGTTCGAACTTTGCGACAGATAAACAACAACAACAATAACAGTGACAAGAAATTTTCAAAATGTATTGTGACCATGTATTCTTTTTCTGCTATATTTTTTTCTGTTGCTGTTTTCCTTGTTGGATGTCCCCTTTGGGGGTGCAGGCAATTCGCCGGGGGCACTCCTTACACTGCATGAAAATGTCGCGGCTTTCGTTTCTCTTTTATTTCTGCTGATGCTGTTGATGTTGTTGTTACTATTGTTTATCTCGCTGTTGCTGTTCTTGTTGTTACTGTTGTTGTGGTTGCTGTTATATTTCATGGCAGTGGTCAGTTACGGTCTGGTTTTGCAAGTGTTCCGTGGCATTGCATTTGGTGATATTGAAAAATTTGAATGCTCGTAGAAACTTTTAATTGTCGCTGGTCAACGGCGACTCAACGTCACATGTTGTTGGCCTGAAAATTTAAATGCCTTTTGCCTGTTATTGTTAACAATATTTTTCAATGCAATTTTCCATTGATTAAAATATGCAATAAAATGTTTTCCGGCTCCTCTCTTACGCGCACTGTCTCTCTATCTCTCTTTTAAACTCTCTCTCTCCCTCTTCTGCAGATCAAGTGTTGGCTCTGTTCTCGTTTTTCTATGACACATTTATGCTCGAAATGTAATTCTTACAGTTTTTAGTTTTTGCACAAAAAGCAGCTTAAAACTTTCCATTTTATTTAATTAATCGCCTCAAAATTACGACAAAAATTCAAACTTGTCATTTAAGTTAGAAACTCGAACGAATTTCATTTATGTTAATAAAATATTTACTTAAACTCATGTCTACGAAGGACATTTGCAAATCATCAGCTGAGCTTGGAAATTTATCTTCAGATTTCTCACAAATTTCTTTAGTTTTACAAATCAAATAAAGTGCCTACTCATCTTTAATTCCCCCTTCTGAGTAATCAAGATTAGCCCGCTTCAAGCCCTTGATCAAGCTGACTATCATTTCATGAAATGCTATATATTTTTGAAAATTATATGAAAGTGTTATGAAAGCAAATTCTGTGCTAATGAATCTTTAAATGAATAATCGTCGGTAAAATTTGTGATATTTATAAGTTAGTATTTTTTCCAAATACAAAGAATTTATCTGTTTTTATACCCTGAGCCTGAATCCATTGAAAACGATCAAAAAGGGTATATTGGACTTGTGTAGTGTATGTAACAGGCAGAAGGAAGCATCTTATCAGCATCAACAGCCGAGGCGATATAGTCATGTCCGTCTGTCCGTCCGTCCGTTTATTTGAACGCATCGATCTCAGAGACTCTTATAGCTAAAGACTTTAAATTTGGTATGTAAGCTGCTAGATACCAGACGCAGATCAAGTTTGTTTTTAAATTTGGATCGAACCACTATATCATAGCTGTCATAGGAACGATTGATCGAAAATATAGATTTAGTAAGCAATATAGATACAGTAGCTCACAGCTTTATCAACCAGCACAAAAAGCAACTTTATTCAAAATCTTCAATTAACTAACTAAAATACAACCTAATCAAATGTATTAACAAAAAAATAAAGTTATGTGAACTCATAATTAAAAAAAAATTGAAAAAAATTTTGAGTTACGCAATAAGTTTTTCTAAACAATTCTAATAGTGACTCCAACCAATTTTTTCTCTTCGCCAGTACTTTTTATGATTTTTTGAAAATTGCTAAAAATGACTATTTTGGTCACATTTTCCTCCTTTTCATAGAAAATTTTTTTTTTACTATAAGAATTTTTTAGTAAAACTTTTTGCATCAAAACATTTTTTTTTTTAAATCGAGGATAAAAGTTGAAAAAGTTTATATTTACAAAAACTTAAAAATTTTCAAGTAATTTTCAATATTTTCAAATTGTGAGTTGACATCACTTTAGTTTTCTGTAAAAATATGTACTTTTGATTTGGTTTGTATTTCAGTTAGTTGTAATTGAAGACTTTGAATTAAGTGGCTTTTTGTGCTGGTTGAAATAAGCTGTAAGCTACTGTGTGTATCTCAACCGAACTCACAGATTGGGAGTAATCTACACAGATTAGGAATAATCAAAATTGACTTTTACATTAATTCGAAATTTTAATGGGTTAAGGAAAGTTTTATATTATTCTATTGATTCCAATATCTTAATGATAAGGGAACAAATAAGCCCCCAAATCTCAGAATGTTTGCTGTGCCAATAATTATGTTCGCCAGTTTACATTTTGATCGAATTTGGCTTAAATTGGTTCACTAGATCATACAGATGTAATACAAACAATTAGTCGAAAACTTAATGCGGCATCAAAAAAACTTAAGCGTGCCTTTTGGCGTGCAAATACGTATTCCTCGCGAGTATTACCATTTCGGTTCTGGGTGCTACTGGATGTGGTGTGCTTAGGTATTTAATCTCGTTTCGAAATTTCTGTAGTCTTTAAAAACAACTGTTGATTTCCTGTGTTTATTCACAATTCTATTTTTATACTTATTGTAGCTAGTTATTTATATTTTGTCATTATAAAGTTTTTGATTAAGAAACGTTTTGTGACATGCATCAGTAGAACTTATCTGAATTGCTTGATACGAAGCATTCTATAATTAATGGCCGCTCATTTACATTCTTCGTCATTCTGAACATTACAAATAGGCAACAGTTACACTGAAAGAAGACCACTATCTAAAATCAAGGACATTCATTTTAAATATTTTGTTCTTGAAATAAGAATATTTAAAGACCAAATTACTAAAACTAAGAATATTAATCTCTAAAATATTGACTTCTAATGAAGAATAAAATTCTCAAATTTAAATATTTTGTTTCTTAAATAAGACCATTTTAAGACCAAATGACTAAAACTAAGAATATTATTCTAAAAAATTTAAAGTTCTTAATATAATAATAAAAATCTTAGATCTTAAATCTTTTTCTCTTAAAATAAGAACAAAAATCTTAAAATTTTGTCACTTATTGAGACTCATAATTTACAACTGGTTCTGGCTTCTTAAAGATGACATCAAGCTTGGATCGCTGGTCAAGTCTGCACAACGGTACTGATGATAGAGATTGGCATCTCTTGAAACAGCTGTAAACCGAGTCATGCTCCTTGCGTTATGCAAGTGTTTTGTAAGTTGTTGTTTGTTGTTTAGTGTCATATCGACATTACTAGATCTCAAGTTAAAAAAAAATTACTTCAATCTTCTGAAAATGTTAAGAAGCTTAATCTTTTTTTAAGATTTTTTGTCTGGAGTATTCAAAGCTTTTTGATCTTAAAATAAGAACATATAATCTTAAAAAAATAAGTTTTATTCTTATACTAAGATTTGTGGTCTTGAAAATATAAGAATTTATGATCTTAAAAATAAGATGTGTTTTCTTATTTCAAGATTTTTATATTCTCGCCGCATTTTGTAGACCAAAGTTCTTAGTTCTGAGACCAAAGTCTTGATTTTAGATCCTTTTTTTATCAGTGTACGTAAATAACTACAATTAGGGTATTCAGAAACTATGATATTTGTGTTATGTGGCAAAGTGATATTAGCTAGTGAGTGACCTTTTTAAGTTTCTGTTGTCGTATTAATGATATCATTGAGTTTAATTTCAATGAACAGCTGTTTTGTATAAAGCAAGCATTCTCATTATTTCGTTTACGCTCATGTGTTTGGTGTCACCGTCTTTTACTCTTGTCTTTTTTAATGCTTTTGCCACTGTAAAAAATCAATTTAATAATTTAAAAAATTTGCACCTCTATATTTAAATTTAAAATCTGTCCAAGGAACAATCACTAAAATTTTAATTTATGGGATTCGAACCCTAGTTATTTAACTGAAAATTCGAATTCTGACAAGTCGGCGACTCTAACCGTAGAGCCACAGGACCAAGAAAAATGATTTACTTTTACAACCAATACCTATACCAACCTCAGTGTGACCTTATTTCGTTAGATACTTTTAACAGTCTGGCAACCTTTCTCCTTTTGAAATTTTGTCTCAATACGACGAATTTTGTATACATACCCCAGGGCATGTTTGATGTGATATACTTTTTTCTGTGTGTTTGTTGTCATTACAACATATAGCACTTTGCCACATAACACAAATATTAGAGTTTCTGAATACCCTAAATAATTTTGTTTATAATGTTGGCTGTCAAACAGGTGCTTACGGTTGTTTTGAAGTATACACTGACGAGGAAAATTGTAACACAAATTCAATGTTCTCACTTCAAAGGTCTGTATCTTCTTTCGTATTTTATGTATACTAAAGACCTTAGTCTTGTTTTGTTGGGCATTTATTTTACTATGACTGAAAATTTGAAGACATTTGATGAACTGGGAGAAATATGCCGAAGCAAAATGTAAAAAGAGGCAAATGTTACAGTTTTGCACTTCGATTATATTTTAAACAAAAATTTTTTTAAATAATTTTTTAGTAATGTGTCTACAGCTCTTTTGATTTTTTTAGTTCGCCTTTGCGATTTAGCAGACTTTGGGTGTAGCGTTGCAACAATGCAGCGGGAATAGCGTACGATATGTCCTTGTTCTCTTCCACAGCTCCATCATTCCACTTGGAGGAACCGCATATTTCGCCAGCTGCGATTATACATGGCTACATAATATTTTCAATAGGATTCATGTCGGGAGATGGTAGTGGCCACTTCATGGACTGGAATTTTTGTTTTGACATCCAAAGGGACGTGTCCTTTGGTCCATTGTCTTGCTGAAAAATGCATTTTTCAGCAGCAAGACCCATATATGACCAACTCCATTTATATATATACAGCCTCAAACCATAATGGAACCGCCACCGTGCTTGCAGTTTGCCGCACATTACTTGGTGACTGGATTCTGGGATCACCTGGGATCTGGGATCAGAATCGTGGTTAGCAGCGACACAGTATATTGCGCCTCTTATGGCCAATTTTTATGCAGAAGCATCGTAGGATTCACACATATAGGAATGGTAAGTTAAAGCGTTGAGTTGTATACATGTATAAAGATCTGACGTTTTGTTCATCTTCTTCCTTAGAGATCCCTTACACAGTTATTTGGGAGAGCGTCTTATAAAAAACGGTGGAGTGTTTGAGCCATTCACATTAGAGGTCTGCATGAATGAGCTAAAACGAAGTTCGAAGCATTCATGCTCGAAAGGAATTGAACGAAGTCGAATGCGAAGTCGAAAGATTTTGATTGAGTTTGTTCGTTTTTGTCAAACTCAGTTGACAACGTTCAAACGGAAAGACACAAACTGAATGAGTGAGAAAGCTACTTTGTTTTGAGTTAATTCGAGTTTGATTCGAATTTCGATTTAATTTTCATATTTTCTTTTTTGTATGCGTATTTTCTGTTGTTGCTTTCATGGTTGTAATGAATATAAGAAAAAAAACAATAAAGAGCAATATTAATACAATTTATAAAATCAAAATCTAATTTTTATTATTAATAAGAGTCTCAAATATAGGTTTGAATCTGAAAAAATAATTTTTTTTTGACATTGTCTGTGTTGGTGGCAATAAAACAATGCTTCTCCATTATTAACACAAAATATTCATATGCAGCTTGTTTTGTGCAATGAGGCAAAAACATTTTTCTGCTTATTCCACCAACACAGACAATCAATGTCATCATTCCTTTGCGACCGACCCGGTGGAAAATTGTAACAAAGTGAAAAAAAGCAGCCATTTGACAATTAAAATTGTGAATCATTCGATTGATTTCGGCCATTTCAAATTCATTATTTCCACATTCCTTCACACATTCCTTCATTCGCACTCATTTCGATAAGGAACTGTTATTTTTGAACTCAATGTCACTCGTACTCAAACGAATTCAATTCAAAGTGTGCCTCGCACTCACTCAATTCGACATCGTTCGAATTAATTCATTTTAACTCAAATTTTGAGTGAATTCATGCAGACCTCTAATTCACATTCAGTGCGACGCTAGAAAAGAATGGCGAAATTCTGTTCGTATACTACATGGTGCCAGTGAGCATCGATAATCTTGACAAAGCATACATCCCGTCAAAGTGGGTCTCTTTGATGCCTATTTAACACAAACTCACTTCCCCATCAGGAAGACAATTCAAGAGTATGCTCGAATTAAAAAAGAGCTTATAGGAAATACTTATTTAACAATTGTGCGACTAAAACCGTTGCCTACTTGTCCCGACTACAAAGATTGTCATTCGTGTCTCAATTAGAGATGGGCACGGGCCGGGTCGGGCCTCGGGACCCATGGGCCTTTTACAAAATTGTCGGGTTCGGGCCGAAAAATCTCATTTCGGGTCGGGCCGGGCCGGGCCGGGCCGGGCTCGGGCCTAACTTCAAAGCCCGAAAGTCCGAAACTCGCCAAATTCTATTGCATTTTGAAATTTTTAAACATCGCGCAACGAAAGTTTTTGCTTATAAATAAATGTATAAAAAAATTTAAAATAAATTAAATTTTTTTTTTTAAATTTTTCGGGTCCGGGCGGGCGGGTTCGGGCTTGACAACAAAAATATCGGGCGGGCTTGGGCCTTTTTTCCACCGGGAATTTCGGGCTCGGGTCGGGTAGGGCCTGAAAAGTGAGGCCCGCGCCCATCTCTAGTCTCAATCATGACAATTCGCTTCAGGTGAGTAGGTCTAGCTTTCTTTTATTTCCTGACTGATCTATAATATCCTAGTGCATCTGGTGTTCGGCTGTAAATCGATGCTCAACAAGAAATGGCTTGGATCGTGGAAAGCAGCAGTGGGAATTTAGTGGCTGCGAAAGGGACGCTATTGGCCAAGGAGGCAATTGTCCAGTTTGAGAAGAGATCAGCACAACTCAAGCACCCGACAAGACAACTTATCTACCTGTTGAGACAATTGAACAGAGCCCCACTGTAGTTTCAGCTTCAACAGAGAGCAGAACCATGCCATATGCAAACTACAATCCAACGGAAACCAATGTTTTGAAACTACTGTTTGATATTAACATATTATTTCACTAAAAAGATGACAAATATATAAATTGTTTTTTGACTAGATAATTTTGAATTTTAAATTTGGATTAGACCACTATATCATGTACGTGCCATGGGAACGATCAAGCTTTAGTACGAAACAACTTTTTTGTTATTTGAGATATCTGAAGCAAACTGAAAAATTATATATATGGGATGGTCCCATACATCCTAATCAATTTTTGTTGACATCGGACCACCATATTATATAGCTGCCATAGGAACGATTGATCGAAAATATAGATTTAATAATCTATATCTATGTCGAATTTCGGTTAAATCGGTTGACTGGATAATACAGATTTAATACAAACAATTAGTCGAAAACTTAATGCGGCATCATCAATCCTTCGGCGTGCTTAGTGGCGTGCAAATACACAGGGCACAGGGTATCTTACAGTCGAGCACAATCGACTCTAGGTGCAACTCCCCGCGAGCGAAACGAGCCGAATGCGAAACCACCTTATTTTAAATTAAATTTTATGTAAGAGAGAATGAAATAAAATTGGTTTGATAAAAGAAGTTGCAGAATCCCTACAGTTTCTTACTCCACCGGAGTACATTTTATAGCAAAATTAAACCTTCCATTGCCTAATTTGTAGAATATTAAAAAAATAACTTCAAAGTGTACGGTCGAAACTTGGGTAATCACTATAATTTTTACCCAAGCTTATATAAGCTTATTACCCAATTTGAATATTTATTCTAATATCTGGCTTAATTCAACAAATTTCAAATTTTTGTCAAAAAGTCTATAATTTAAAATGTTTTTCCTTTTCTAATCTCTTTAAAATATTTTCTTTTGAGTAATATGCAAATAAAATAAAATTAGCATATCAAAGTCTCTGCCCGACGTTAAAGTCTACTGATAAAAGTATATTTGAGCCTCTTAAGCTCAAACAAAGATTGTTTTACCTGTTACTTGAAAAATAAGTAGTGGAGTATATTGTTGGATTTACTACTGTAAAGGAACAACTATTGGAACAAGTACAAAAAAATTTCAGAAAGCTATCTTAACACTCAGATAAAAAAAAACATATTAAATAATTTTCAATATTCATGTATTTTAATTGAATATTCGGATTAAGACGCCCGACGAACTATCAGCGTTATTAGGAATAGATTATGTGTGCTGTACAAATCTATAACGGACTCGCCGGCTGCAATTCTTTTGACTTCCTTACCTACATCCAATATCTAATTTTTTCCAATATCTAATTTTAAATTTTTTTATATTTAACTATCCTAAAAAATAAATTTTTTATCTTATTTCAAATCTTTTTGTCATTTTTATTCAAATAAAATCTAAATGAATAAATTTTTCCATATTCAAGATTCCACTTGTTCATCATATTGCTTTTGTCAGCCATGCTGAATTTTATAGCATTCAGCTGTGTCGTCTGTTTTTCTGTGTCACTTTAAAGAAGCTTGTGCCAAGCCTGTGGCAATGAATTATGTAAACTTTAATCCAAGTGCTTTTTACGGGGATCGATGGCAACACGAGCTCAGCGGGGACTCGAAGACGTTTTCAGTTTTCAGCCAACTGCAACACGGAAAGCAACAAAAACAGCGGCAGCTGCAACAACAACAACAACAACGACGACGTTTTGGCCAAGTTCCTAGTGCTGTTTAGGATAGAGCGTAGGAAATGGCACAATAAGCACTGAACGCATATAAAAGGACATTCGAGTTCATTTGTTCGGCGCGTTGCGGTTCAGGAGTTGCCAGTTGCCGGCTGCAATTCTGTAGAGCTGTAGGTGGGCGTGGCGGGTAGAACTGCTGCATTATTGTGCCTGTTGTTACTGCTGTTGTTGTTGTTGCTGCTGCTGCCTCTTTTGATGTTGTTGTTGTTGTTAGAAAACAATGCCACAACGGCAACACCGAAAAATAGCTGCAGCAAACTTTTGCAAACTATACAATTGCATAAAATTGTAAAAAATGTATAGGCAAAACATGCGCTCCGGGTATACGAATACGAAAGCAACGGCCACTGAAACAATGTCAAAAAAAAAAATGTGCACTGGGCGGGGAAAGCAACCAAAGATGATGCGACTTAACCGACTAGACGAAAGCGCTCTTCGAATTTCAGATTATAGTTTCTGAATTAAAGTGAATCTTTGATAATTAGTACCTAATAGTGTTGATTCTCAAAAGTATTTTTCATTGTATTTATTTATTTAATATTTAAAATTATAACTAATTCAATTATTTAATTATGATCTCAAATTTATTTAGAATTTTTTTTGAATAAAAAATTACAAGTAATGCTGATCACACTATCTTTCTCAGTGAAAAAGTATGAACGGTTCTGGATGATAACATAAAACAACAATTTCAAATTTAATAAATAAACGAACGAAATATCGGAGTATGTAAATATGATATCATGTAGGATAACTGTGAATCGTTCTTGATAAAAACTTTTCTCTAAGTTTCTTATTAACAAGTCACTAATTCAAAAGTGAGTTTGTATTTTTTAGAGGAAATTGCTATCTGAATTTTTCATAAATCTTAAGAACTCACATTTAATATTTATTTAATGCTTAAGAACTGATCTGAACTGATTAAAATAGTATCTGGGACTTGAATTTGTTGTGTTGTTGCTCAGTTAATTATTTACTTAACTTTTACATTAAACGATCAAACTGGACGCTATTCAACGGGCTGACTACAAAACCTTTGTTTGCACCTTGCAAGATGGCTCTAATTTTGGTTCTTTTTTGTAGAGATGGGAATATTTCACCTGTGCACTCGAACGAATCACCTGCATGTTCGTGACTTCCCTAAATCGAAAGTTTTTGTGTAGGGAACTGGCGAAAAACTGCAAATGAACTTGGACGCCGTCGGCTGCGTCAGTTCACGTGCTCCTCTCTTCCTTGCTTTGCTTAGTCCAAATGCAGCTCCTGTTCGGAGCTTAGTCTTAGCCACCGCATATTGTCGCTTAGCTCTTGCCACACTTGGTCAGGACTAGTGCAGGAATGTGGTGAGAAGGAGGGGGCTGCTTTGCATGCCAACCTCTGAAAAATACTTTATATATACATATATACTATATAACGCCCCGCACGTTAAGCCAATATTATGTGGCCAGCCCCCGGAGGCGCTCGCCACTGCCCAAAGTTATTCAAAGCTGTGCAAGGTTTTTTATTCCGTTTCGTTTTTCATTTTTTTAAGTCGACAGTCAGCAAAAAACAATTAACCCGCTCAAGCTGAACTCGCCACTCGCTCCCCTGCAATCCACTCTTCTCTCCAACAAACTTTATGGCTCTCTTAACCATCGTCGAAACTGAGAACGAGTTGACCGCTCAGTTCGCTTGCTCTTCCCGCATTGACTGGCCACAGATTTTCTAGTTTTTATTATGCGATTCTCAATCCCCTGCAGCAGCATCAGCAGCATCAGCAGCAGCAGAGGGGGCAAGGGGATGCAATGGGGGTTTACACGACCCGCTTAGCTCGCGGGCTCTTTACAAAGCGCTTTCCCTTTTTTACACCATGCGGGTGGCAAATGCCACAGCTCCACCTTAACCACCTCCAACTCCTCCACCACTCCACACCAATACGCACACAAATTGTGCACCGCTGACAAGGTGTCAACCGTGCGGCCGCTGCGAGCAACAAAACAGAGAGAAAGATTGGGAGCGAAAGGGAGCGAAAGGAAGGGAAATGGAGGGAGGACACCGAGTAGATGAATGCAAGGAAACTGATGCAGCAACCGAATGCACTGACTCTGCCTCATTGTCTCCGGTCAGGCAGCCATCGAGATACTCACTGACGCAAATGTTGGTCCCAGGGAAAATGGGATGGGGGAAACACTGAAGCACTGGGCTATAATGACTTTGTTGTGGAGTTGACTGACTACAGAGAAAAGAGTGTAAAGCGTTCTTGCGACATCACAATAAAGTACACATAACATGTATGAGTTGTCTCTTGCAAGTATCTTCTTACTTGTTACTTTGAGCTTATAAGTTTCGGCTTGCTAGTTTTCTTAATGCTTATTTTATGCATACAGGGCTTTAGAGAAAGTATTAGTCTCAAATTAAAGCATTGAATTGCTATTACACATAAATTATTTAAATTTATTATTATTATTAAGGTTTAAAATGGGGAAAATTAATATATTATTAAATTTCTCATGTTTTATTAAACATAATATTTTATGTGCTCACAAAAATGAAGAAAACAGTAAAGTTTAAAATAATGATACAAATACTTTATCTACATTTTTTAATTGATTAGATACGGAACGAAATTTAAAATTATGTTAGCTTCTCACTTTTACACCAACTAAAATTATTTTTATTACACACAGACAACTAGAAAAAATAAAATAAAACATAGCATAAACAATAGTTTTTGCATTTTAAATAATAGATAAAATATATTTTTTTGATAATTACTGGAAGGTAATTCTTGTAATTTAAAGCAATACCATAGTATCTGAGTTTCCGTAAAATTTACATATGTACATATTTACTTATGATATTAATGTATGCATGTAAGCATTTCTTAAATCCCCTAGCAAGCAGCTCGGTAGCTCATTAAGTGCATGCACAAGTATGTGAGAGTTGTTTTTCAACCTTTATTTCCACAAACATAATCAACATTCAGTTCTCTCTTGCCTTATTCCCTTTTGTTTTTAAATCATTGATTAATATCATGCCTTATTTGCCATGGTTTCGTACTTAAACGCCTCTTGCATCCCATGCTCATGCTCATTGCAGTTAACCGAGACATAGATACAGTATCTATGTATCTCAGTTTTTGTGTCTGTGTATCTCTGTATCTGTGCTGTCATTCTAATGAGCTTACATACCATGTTGTAAGTAATTTAAATTGAGCCCACTTGTAATGGCACTTGTACGCAAATGAACTCGAAATGCACTTGCCATACCTGCTGCCTGCCTCATGGGGGCATATGCGATATGGGGCAAGGTGGCATGGTGGCATGTGTGCTTGTGTGTGTGTGTTTGTGTGTGTGTGGCAAGCAGCGTTGGCTGCTGCCGTCTGCGCTCGTTCAACTAAATGAATAAACTTTTTCCGTGCATACTTTTTGGCGGTAAATAGTGTTAAAGTTCACACATTTGATTTGTTTTTTGCCTTTTCTGTTATACACGCTTCTGCCTTCTCCCATTTTACCCCTGCTGCCCATTTGACTATTACCACTTTACACTTGGCTGTTGACTGTTCTTTAGCATCCACAAATTTTTTGACAACATTTGTGTTCCACTGGCAAAATAGTTTTTCCATTATGCCATATATTGTATGTTGTAGGGGCGGTTAAACTGACTATGGATTTGGGCGGGGGCTGGGAGGTAGGTGTGACATACATAAAGTAACCGAAACAACAAAAGTGTAAATTAGCTTTTGGCTGTTGTTGACGTTGTCGGTTGGCTCTCGTTTGGGCCCCAGCTTTTGGTTTGCCCGTGTTTCTGCTTCTGCTTCGGCTTCTGCTTTAGCTTCTGGTTCAGGGCTGCTGTAGTGGAGGCAAAAGTTTGTCATTTGGTTTTAATAAAAACACTTGCACAGTCACACACACTCACACTCTCACATACATTCATACATACATACTTGAATACACTCATACGCAGCCCTCACACTACCCTCACACACTTGCATTCACACTCATGCAGCACTTCATTTGCGCGCAACATGAAGAAAAGTTAACTGAAGGGTTTTTCGGTTACTCGAGGGGAAGCAAGTAAGCGAAGGGGAGCCTGCTTATTTTTTGGGGCTGCTGCTCTTGACACGCCAACCGAAAAGCTTCTCAAAGTTTATTTAGAAATTAAAATTTTTAAGCCCCGGCAGGCTTAAGAGATGCATCACTGCATCCACAACTCGGGCACTTATTGAAATTGCATTCTGCATCATTTAATTCACTTTAACAACAACAAAAAAAGCTGCATATTTAATAATTTATCAACAACACTGATGTAAATACTTGTTAATCATACTTCTTTACTTGGTATTTAATTAATTAAAATGATGGGATTTTTTCCATAATAATGATTCTTTGGAATGTCCTTGTCTACGAGCAAGAATCTAAAATAAATTCTTCAGCTCAATTCTAATTCAATAAGTTACTCGATGAAAAATCTTAAAATAAATAAATATTTTTATTGTTGCATTGAAATTCTTTTTTTTTTAAGAAATGCTCATGGAAAAAATTGATAAACACAAAACAGAATTGTATATGAAATCTCGTACAGTTTTTGAATGAGTCCGAAAAAAACATCTGTTTTCAGTCGATCTTTCAGACTCAAAATTTGCTACATTTGGTTCGAATTTCATAATTTTATTACTGATTTTCTTATTTGCACTTTCGAAGCTAGTTTACAATCTAATACTTTTATCTTATACAGTGTTTTGTGGATCTACAGTCGTTATACATTATTAACAATATCCCACAATGGCAATGTATTGATTAAGATACAAAACAATCAAACAGCTTTAGGGCAATGTTAAGAACAGATGTAAGTCATTAGTCAGTCTTGATTGAAATTGCATAATCATAGTTGGCTCACTTCTAGTCAAAATCAGACAGTTATGCTGTTAAACTGCCAATTAGTGCAACAGCGATGCAAAAGGGCCAAGTGGGAAGAGGGAGGCATAGATAAATCACAGCTTCCAATAGTCAGGCGAAAAGCATTTTAGCCAGTTACAGTTACATCAATTGCCAAACACACACCAAACACACACCAAACACACACTTACACACACTTACACACACACCACAAAAACATGTTTGTGGTATTATGGAGAAAATAATCTGCAATCGTCTGGAGAGAGAGATAGAACACCGCTGTGGCCTTTCTGATCATCAATATGGCTTTCGAAAGCATCGTAGCACGACGGATGCTATTGGAGAGCTCGTAGACATAGCAAGCCGTGCTATTGAAGGTACTCGAGCTCAAAAACAATACTGCCTGGTCTGTACCCTTGATGTCAAAAATGCCTTCAATTCGGCCAAGTGGGACATAATCTTGCTAGTACTGCGCAGAATAGGAGTCTCGGCCTACCTCATCCAGCTGATTCACAGCTACTTTGAGGATCGCACTCTTCTGTACGACACAGAAGATGGTGAAAAGCATTTCCAGATATCTGGAGGCGTTCCACAAGGCTCTGTTCTTGGCCCGTTGCTCTGGAACATCATGTATGATGGAGTACTGCGCATCAACCTACCAGAGGGGTGTACGCTTATTGGCTTTGCTGATGGCATTGCGCTGATCACAGTTAAAAACTTGCTAGGCGATGCGACCAACAGCTGCAGCGCCGCCGTGGATGCAATCATCACCTGGCTAACAAACCACGGCCTCTGTCTCGCAGAACAGAAAACTGAAGCCGTCCTAATAAGCAGTCGAAAAAAGCCGCAGAACCCATCTATCCGCATAGGTTCCACAACGATTGTGACCAAACCAGCAATTAAATACCTTGAGATTAATGATCGACCACAGGTTAAAATTCAAAGATCACTTGCAGTACACCAGCATCAAAGCATCCCACGCCACCAACGCCATTAGCAGGATGTTGGCAAACACCAGAGGTCCGAGGCAGCAAAGCAGGAAGCTAATAGCAGGAGTAGTTACCTCAATCCTGATGTATGGATCTACAATCTGGGCTCCAGCCATGAGTGTGCCATCATACAGCCGGGACTGCAAGGCAGTGTACAGGCGATGCGCACTAAGAGTCACTTGTGCATTCCGCACTGTCTCAGAAGCAGCGGCACTCGTCATAGCTGGAATGATCCCACTGGACCTTTTAGCAGCGGAACGATGCAGCAGCATAACAGGAAGCAGATCTCAACGTGAAAACACAATTCTCCAGTGGCAAGCGAGATGGCTTAGCTCTGCCAATGGTAGCTGGACACGACGCCTTATAAGGGATATTCGACCTTGGATCACACGTCGCCATGGCCAAGTAGATTTCTACATATGCCAGCTGCTGACAGGGCATGGTTGCTTCAGAGCCTATCTTCATCGCTTTAAGCATGCTGAAAGCCCGTACTGCGATCATTGTCGAGGCGAAGTGGTGGACGACGCCGAACATGCCTTCTTTGAGTGTCCCTTGTTCGAATCACTACGCAGGAGAATGTGGATAGACGGCCACCAATTGACAGCGGACAACATAGTCGACCATATGCTGCAAAAGGAAGAGAATTGGAGTGCTGTAGGACGGATGGCAGATACCATTATGAAAGAGCTGCGACGCCGAGAGAGGAGCAGGATTGCCGATTAGGTCCCGGAGCTGAACATGGCTACAACCGCCCCGCGAAGTAGAACTTCTTAGCCCAATTCCGTGGGAGCGGACAAAGCCCTTACTTACTTACTTCTCTTACTTCATGTTAAATCTGTATACTATTCTGTTATATTACTGTCTATCTATTCTCTATTAAAATTAAAAAAAACACCACAAACACATGCACACATACGTCATTCCGCTCGTTGACGCGTTCCAACTAGCCATTGGCAACACGTCCGTCAGTGGAAATGCTGAAACCATGGCTCAGCAAGCTGCCCAGGCCCTACAACATGCCTGTGGGGTGAGAATGCAGCGTTCCGGAAGCTACAGACGCCACAATGCTGTCTACTGGTGGACGGACCACATCGCCAAAGCACGTGCTGAATGCCTAAAAGCACGAAGGGCATACTGCAGAGCCAGGGGCACCGAAGCACATGCGAGCCTTAGATTTCGGTACTGCGACAAGCGAAGGCTGCTGAAGAGAGCCATAAAGGACCAGAAAAGGCTTTGTTTTCTCAGGATGTGTGAGGAAGCAGACCACGACCCTTGGGGCCAGGCCTATAAAGTGGTAATGAAGAGAACGAGATCCTTCAAGAATTCAGTGCCAACGGAGAAAATGCAATTGACGGCCATTGTGAGCACACTTTTTCCGCACCAGCAAGAGTGGGATCCGGAATCACACAAATGACGAACAAAATAACCACCTCGTGGCAACCATCACAGCCGGAGAAGTCAAGCAAGCAGCACGCAACATTAAGAACGACACAGCACCGGGACCTGACGGCATCCCAAA
The DNA here is from genome assembly GCA_037043405.1 of Drosophila subquinaria. NCBI lineage: Eukaryota > Metazoa > Arthropoda > Insecta > Diptera > Drosophilidae > Drosophila > Drosophila subquinaria. Next base: position 23,983 of record JBAMBL010000405.1, on the reverse strand, counting down.
CAGGGCGCTCAAATTGGCAATCAGTTGCCAGACCAACGTGTTTGTTAAGCTATTTAACCAATGCCTTGACGAGGGAGTCTTCCCGACGCCATGGAAGGAGCAACGCCTGGTGCTGATCCCAAAGCCCGGAAAGCCACCAGATGACCCGTCAGCATACAGACCCATCTGTCTTCTGGATTCCGTCGGAAAAGTCTTCGAGAGGCTGATTTGCTCCCGCCTAAACGATGCCATCACTCTGTCTGGCGGCCTCTCCGATCACCAGTACGGCTTTCGGAAAGCTCGCTCCACGATTGATGCAATCTCAAGAGTAACGCGCATCGCTGGAGATGCCATCGAAGGGAAGCGCTGGAAGGGAGGCTCAAAGCAATACTGCCTTGTAGTCACTCTAGACGTAAAGAATGCCTTTAACTCGGCCTCGTGGAATCGCATACTAGAGGCGCTGCAAAGCTTTGGCACGCCACGAAAGCTGCTAAAAGTCATTAGCAGCTATCTGGACAACAGGTGGCTGTCGTATGACACAGAGGACGGCGCAGAACGACACAAAGTCACTGGTGGGGTCCCACAAGGATCAGTCATAGGCCCGATTCTGTGGAACGCGGTATACGACGGCGTCCTGCGGCTAATCTTGCCACATGGAGTGGAGATCACAGGGTTTGCCGATGACGTGGCTCTCACTGTGGTCGCCAAGGAGATAGCTGCGGCTGAGCAAATGGCCACATCGGCAATTAACCAAATCCATCGCTGGCTGTCGTCGGTTGGACTGCAACTGGCGGAGGAGAAAACAGAAGCGGTGCTAATAAGTAGCCGTAAAGCAGTTGAAACTGCAACGCTAAGGCTGGGAAACGCGTCCATCACGTCAAGAAGGGCCATACGATATCTGGGCGTTATGCTAGATACCCGCCTGTGCTACCGGGAGCACCTACAGAAGACAAACGTCTAAGCTGCGGAAGTCGGCAGATCCATTAGCCGCATAATGCTGAACCATGGTGGTCCACAAACTTGCCGTAGACAACTGCTACAGAGCGTGGTCACTAGCACAATTCTGTACGGTGCTCCGATCTGGGCCGGCGCTACTACCACAAGAAGCTACCTAAAAGGCATCGAGGCAACTCATCGTATGGGTGCGCTCAGAGTCAGCAGGGCGTTTCGCACTGTCTCGGGAGAGGCGGTGTTGGTGATTGCAGGAGCCATCCCCATTGACATCCTGGCGCAGGAGCGGAGCGAGATCCACAAAGCCAAAGGTGCTTCCCAGCTTCCAGTCGACATGATGCGAATTAAAGCTGCAGAGCGCGAGCGTAGCCTTTCTAAGTGGCAGCATAGATGGGAAACCTCCGACAAGGGACGCTGGACAAGACAGCTTATAAGACGTATCGAGCCTTGGTTCAGTAGAAGGCATGGTGTGCTGACTTTTTACTTGACGCAATTCCTCAGCGGGCACGGTTGCTTCCGCTCATATTTGCACAGATTTGGACATGACCAATCCCCCCTATGCGATATGTGCGGCACCGACGAAACTGCCGAACATGTTCTGTCAACATGTCCACGGTTCGACACGGAGAGAACCCAGATGGAAAACATAATCGGTGGAGCAATCGAGGTGTCCACTCTAACAACGAAAATGCTAGAGGGCGATACAAAGTGGAGCGCAGTGTGCAGCTTCGCCGAGATCGTTGGAACGAGGCTTCGCAGGATGGAGCGGGAGCGAAACAGTCTCCAAGTTGAAGCGGCGAGATAAGCCATGCCGATCCTGTGAAGCAGTACTCCCCGGTGGTCCCGCAGGAAAGGCCAGTAGCTGCAGCTTACATTCACTATCACTCTGTTAGTTTGTAAGCTGACATGTACATTTAAATATATGAATTAAAAAAAAAAAAAAATACGTCATTCCGCTCAACAATGGGCTAGGGACATGTTAGCCAGACACAAACAGATCCAGTTGAAGCGGACAAACAAGTCAAAAACCTGTTGGGGTCTTCAGTTGGGGGTTTCCCAGTTAGGGTCCAGATTCCAAAGGTCCGAGAGTCCAGAGTCCGGAGTCAGTGCAGGATTCTGAATCTGGTAGCAAATGATGATTATTATCATTTTGCTGGCAGGCAGCATTCACACTTTGACATAGTCGTCGTATTCACATTCACATTCGCACTCGCACTCGCGCTCGTGTTTGTCCACTTACAATCTCATTCATTATAATTGGGCGCAGGGTCGTGGCAGGGGCGGGCGTGGCCTATGTTTGTTTGCCTGCCTGCTTATTGCGCTCTTGAAGGCCTATTCATGTACATTCGTACTCGGACTCGTACAACATGGACAATGTCGAGCAGTGGCCACTTGAACTGAACTGAGCTCTGCGACAAGCGCAAACAAAGTGAATTTTTTTATTTCTGTTTTTCATTTTCATTTCTGTTTTCCATTTTCCATTTTTATTATTTTGCATTTGCTCTAAAAATTAACAATTGTTTTCTGTCACATTGACAATTGCCATGCAAGTTGTTCAGTTCAGTTGGCCACATTACTGATGCCCTGCAGTGAGAAACAATTGCGCTATAATAATTCTAGATCATAGTTCGATTTCTTTCTAGCTCCCCCAGAATGTTCACTTATTCTCGATAAAATGAGATAAAGAGAGAAAGGTTCTACGATATCTAGTGATATTGTCATCGATGATAAGCCAGATCATTATTTGTATTGTGGAAACATATGATTTTAGTGCACTTATAAAAAGTAATGAGGTTTTAAAGTCGAGGAAGGTCGCCGTAAAGACTTTTTTTTTTTTAAAATTGGTATTATTGGTATCAACGAATTTTTTTTTTTAAATTCAGTTATGCCAACACTGATTTTAAATAAAGCTTGAAATGAATGATTAGTTTTATATTTACATGACATGGAGTCTGAAAATTTATGTATTTTGTAATTTTTGCTGGTATTAAAAGCAAGCAATATGATTATTTTAAAATTTAAAACAAATTCACCAAGATTATGAATTAAATTAAAATTGACAAGTTTTATTAATATTATGATATTGATTTAAAATTTAAAATCATTGTCAATGTGTAACTTTTTCTCTTTTTCTTGGTGTACTATCTTGTCTTGGTCTACTTTTGAATTTTTTGTGAATTTATTTTTACGTTATTGCATTTGATTGAAAATATCTTGTGTTTTGCTTGTGTAAACAGGAATAACGAATGAAATTTGCATAGGCACAAGCTCAACTGAATAGTTGCACTCACACACATCTTTACACCCATGCACAAACACACACTCTTAGAAGGTGAATTCCATTTCTATCTAATGTCTTGAAACTTTTCATTTGACCCGATATGCCGCACATTTGATTGATGCCCTGCATTTCACATGGACGAGCATAGACGAATGTTGAGCTGCTTGGACATGCAATGTTTGCCGTGGGCGTCATTCTAACACAAAGACAATCACACACTCACACACACTATTTGATAGAAGAGGTAGACCGCATAAAATAAAACCGTTATATAAACGTATGTACATATATGTGAATAAGAATGAGTGTCTGTTTGTTTGAGTGCAGGACACATGATGCAGTCAAACCGACAATATGGAGTACATACTTGTGTAAAACAAGTTATTCCATTTTGAGGTTTTTGAATAATTAATGCAACTAAAAAATGTTCGCTCGTCCATTTATTGTTGCTTTTAAATTGCATATTGCAACTGTACGGCTATTGTGTGGCCATTGTGAATGGTAAGCTAGTGATGAGAGCAACTCGACATTAAGTGCGATAGTGATCTGAATTGATTTCATTGCATGCGAGAAATAATGGTACAATAAGCATTAAAGAACGCATAATAAGAGTAAGTAATATGTTCATGAACTTAATTGTGGTACTAAATGCAATGAAACATGAGTTCAATTTCTCTAAATGCTACATATGACTAATGACAGAAGATAAGGGTGTATTTATTTGTGTGCTTATTACTTTTTGGTGCCCAGAGCGTAAAAATACCTAGGAGGACTTCAGAATCTGTAAATATGCAACATAAAAAGAAATACGTATATATTTTTTCAGTAATTTATAAATGAATTCACATACTAGAAAAATAAAATGCATTTAAATACAATACTATTTATTTAATTATTTTTGTTGATAATCCAGGCCCGAAATAATAACACAGTAGTTGTTTAGTTTTACGTTATGATTTATATTTGATTTAAGCACGGCACAGCACATCGATCTACACAGCTCAAGAATCGCAACAAGACAGACTGAGACTTAGCAACATTCAATGCGTGCTAGTCAAATGCGTCGAGCAACATTATGTTTCTAGACTGTCGTCGCGACAGTCAACATGACGATCGATGTTGCTTTTGCATAGGAAATGAATTTCACAAAGTTGCAAACTATTGCATAATGTTGCAACATGCGTGTTGCTAAACTTAGTGATGAAATTCAATATTTAACACACCTCCTCAAAAGAAACATCGATAAAAAAAATAAAAAAATTATAATACATTAATTCAACTGTACATGATTTCTTAACTTGATGTGCTGTACCTTTCTGGGGAGCAATTACAATACCATGGTCCAACATTCGTTGCGACGGATTGGGGAAACCCAGACAAAACCCAACCAGACCATTCTTAATAATATTAATATTATTCAAATAATATAAAGATTTCAATTTGAAATTAAAGAAAAAATTAAACATTCAATTATAAAATTAGATAACAAAAATTTAACAAACAATTTAACAATATGAACTTAAGAATCAAAAATGTAATAGGTTTCATACAAAAGGAACAATTAAAGGAAAAATTAAATATTCAAATGTTTTTCCAAACGTAGTTATAAGTTCATAGAGCATTTTGTTAATCTTCAGTCAGGCACATCTGATTACGCAGACTCAGGAATCTCACTGCTGGTAGAGGCTTCGTCATCATATCCGCCAGCTGATCATCTGTAGAAATAAACTCAACAATAATTAGTTTATTTGCTATTTGTTCCCGTGAGAAATGATATTTAATATCAATATGTTTCGTTCGCTTGTGACATGTTGGGTTATTTGCTATGCTAATGCAACCTTGGTTGTCTTCATAGATTTTAATTGGCTTGTTTATTTTAAACTTTATTCCTTGCATTAATGACTTAAGCCATAAAGCTTCCCTGACTGCTTCAAATAAAGCCATGTATTCAGCTTCTGTAGAAGAAGCCGCTACTGAATTCTGTTTCCTACAATTCCAGCAAATCAGATTTAAGTCAAACATTTTAAATATGTACCCAGTAGTACTTCTCCTGTCACTTTCACTACCTGCCCAATCCGAGTCAGCATATCCAACAATAACATTCTCAAAGCTTGAACATTTAACATACGTTAATTTCAAATCAATCGTACCTTTCAGGTATCTTAGAACTCTTTTCAGGCATTGCCATAGTTCTTTGTTATTTCTGCTGGTATATCTGCTCAAAATGCTCACTGATGTACATAAATCAGTTATGTATGTAAATAAATTATGTACATTAGGCAACCAATCAAGTTTCGACAAGGAGCATCGCATTCCTCCTCTGAGTTCAATGCTTCATAATTAAGTTTATTTGCAAGTGGGGTACTGACTGGCTTGGACTCATGCATATTAAATCTTTCTAAAACGTTTTTAATATAAGTTGACTGACTAAGACTCAATCTATCTCCATTTCTATCTATTTTAATTCCAATAAAAAATTTTATTTCCATTAAGTCAGTCATCCTAAATTTGCTCATTAAATATGATTTAAAACTTGATATAGTTTCAAGGTTTTCCGTCGCTATAATTATATCGTCTACATATAAAAGTACATAAATATTTTTCAAAATATCTCCATTATCAATTATGTATATACAACTGTCGACTTCAGAGCTTACAAATCCTATTTCTTTCAGTGCTCTTTCAAACACCTGAAACCAGCATCTAGCTGCTTGCTTTAATCCATAAAGAGCTTTATTTAATTTACAAACTTTATCATTTCCATATGATAAACCTTGAGGAACAAGCATATAAATTTCCTCTTTCAAGTCTCCATTTAAAAATGCGGTTTTAACATCCATGTGGTGAACTTGTAAATTAAATTGATTTGACAAAGATAGTATAAGTCGCAAGCTAGATATTCGTGCTACTGGAGCAAATGTTTCCTCATAATCAAGCATGTATTCCTGTGTAAAACCACGTGCTACAAGTCTCGCCTTATATTTGGTTGGACTTCCAAATTCATCATGCTTTATCGAGAAAACCCACTTACTATCAACTAAGTTCTTATTTTCTGGTCTATCTACTATAGTCCATGTTTCATTTTGATAATGAGACTCCAGTTCTTCTTTTATAGCTTTCTGCCAGCTTGATTTATCAGCTCTATTCATGATTTCATCAAATGACTTGGGAACATTATTGGGAAAATTCTGCGCATTCATTAAACAACTGTTTAAAAGTTTGTAAGACGGCACTGGTTTATTCATTAACCTTTCACTTCGTCTAACATCACATTGCTTACCAATGGATTCCACACCAACACATGGTGTTTCAAAAGAATTTCTAGGCCGATTAGGTAATTAAATTAGGTAATTAAATATCGTGAGAAATCATAAGGATTTCCAGATTTTTTATACTTTTTAAATTGCTTGGATTTCACATTTTTTAAATGTGATAATTCTCTAGAGAACCAAGGAGGTCTATTGCAACTAATTGGTGATACAAGTGGAACACAGACTAGTGACGAAAACATTTTCATGCCCCAAAATTTCTGATATCCAATCTTGTGACGAATAATATTAAGTTTTACACATAAATTATTTTAAACAAAATTTTGGCACCCGGCACATTGCGCTAAAATGTTTCAATTCTAATACTAAATAAAACTCACTGTTTTGCGCAGTGCCGAATGCAAAAATTTTGTTTAAAATAATTTATGTGTAAAACTTAATATTATTCGTCACAAGATTGGATATCAGAAATTTTGGGGCATGAAAATGTTTTCGTCACTAGACTTTTACCTCGTAAAGAGGTTTTTTTATGGGATATCAGAAATTTTTGAATAAGACATCAGAAATTTTAAAATTGCAATATTTGATGTGATTTGTTGTGTAGATTTTTCTTAAATTGTCAAAATGTGGGAAAAAATACCTTATTTAACCTGTAACTGTTTACCCTTATAATTAAAAAAAAAACTTTTAAGGTATGTCTAAGAGCTCTTCGAAATACCTTTTCAACGACATATAGATCGCACCTGTAGCTTCTATCATTTGGATGCTATGGGGGCTTAAATTTTAGCGGTTTTTAGCGATTTCCCGCTAAACTAGCGATTTTTCGAAAAAGTAGAACAAACGATTTTATATTTTTGATTATAAAATGATTTATCTGCCGCAAAAAGAATTCACCACTTGCAAGCAGTTTATTTCCGCATTACGCTGCAAGCAGTGTACATACTGCATACATATGTACATGCAGTAGTGTAAAGGTAAAAGGTATATTCAGTTAATAGGTAATATCTTGTCCAAACGAATTTTGACAGATACGTGTTATATGTCAAAAAACGCGGAATCAAATTGCCTATAACATATAACATATTTTAAAGTGATCTCATGTGTAGATTTTTCTTAAATCGCCAAAATGTGTAAAAAAATACCTTGTTTCACCTGTAGCCGTTTACCTTTTTACTTAAAAGAAAAACTTTGAAGGTATGCCTAAGAGCCCTTCAAAATACCTTTGCAACGATATATAGATCGCATCTATAGCTTCTATCGTTTGGATGCTATGAGGGTTTAAATTTTAGCGGTTTTTAGCGATTTCCCGCTAAACTAGCGATTTTTCGAAAAAGTCGTAGAACAAACGTTTCTAGATTTTTGAGCGGGAACAAGTCCTCATTCAAACTTTGAAGCTAAAACAACGATTTGATCCATACAAACAAACAAACAGACAAACAAACAGACAGACTGACCTTTCATCTCGTTTTGAGAAGGGCACCAAAAATTTCAAAAATTAATTATCTTTCGAACCAGCGGTCGGATTTTGATGATCGAGGTGTCATTCGGCGCGTAATTTTGATAAGAATAGTTAAAAATTAAAATAAAAATAAAAAAGGCTCCACCGGCCCCAGTAGCTCCAATCATTTAAATTTTTCCCCTCCCACTTACACCTGTTTATCTCACGAACCAGGTGAGTTTTCAAAAGTCTTAGTATGCACATTTGTAAGTTTAATTGATACCTTTCGATCGGTATATAGCTCGACCTGATCGGACAGTCATAGCAAATTTTCCATTCTTCCTGTGTATATATGCTAGTCGCCTTCGCACCCTTCGTGCTGCTTTCGTCACTAGCGCGGACTGCCGTCCGCAGTGATGTCAAAAAAAGAGTTAAGAGTATTATAAAAAAGCTTAATGGCATTATCAAGGTCAGAACATGTGTATAGTTGAGACCAATCAGAACATGAAATCAGACTGTTTAACTTATTAAAATCAGTTTTACTAAAACTGCGTACTCGCTCAAGTGGCTGAGATGATAGAACAACAGGCCACAAAGGTAAATTAATACGTGCGTTTAGAGTTGGGTGGTAAGGGTCTTCCGGAATTACCAATGGATCAATCCTGGATACGATGCTATTGTCAGAGTCCAATACGAATAACAGGTCAAGTGTCCTGTTAATAGAATTGCACACAGGATTGATTTGCACCAAAGAAAGCTCAGAAAGACCGTCAATAAATTCATGAGAGCTATCAGGAAAAAGTGAATGCGAGTCATTTGAGGAAAACCATCGAACATCTGAAAGATTAAAATCACCTAAGACAAAAAGCAAGTCAGTGTGAGAAAGTAAAGATGATATAAATTTAATAGCAGTCAGGTGACTATCATATAAAGTGTTATCAGAAAGGGGTGGAATATAAGAACATGTTAAATAGATTGAAAATTTAAGAAAAGAAACTTTCACGCAAATAAACTCAATGTCAGAATTTAATGTGGTTGAAATAGGTTCGGAGGACAGATTAGAATCCACGGCCAACATCACTCCGCCACCTTTACGAGCTATACGATCACATCTATATATAGAGTATTTGGACGAAAAAATAGAAAAGTCCGATGTGGCAGGCTTGAGCCAGGTCTCAGTAAAACAAATGACATCGAAATCAAAAGAATGACTATTGAGATATAGATTAGAGAGTTTACTATTAAGGCCTCGTACATTTTGATAGGCAAGAGTTAAAGAGGAAGTTAGTTTTTTGATGCTTCATTTGAAGATGAAGCAGATGGAGAGGAACCAGCACCTGAGATCGGAGCCCGATCTCTCTTTCGAGTAGAATTTCCCTTGTATTCTGCAACAAAGATATGTTCGGGCCAGAAGTGTTGATGACAAATCTTGTCAAAAACCTTCTCCGAACACGATATCTTGAACGAAGAGATTTCCCTAGGGTAATTAAAATTAAATTTATCCACCAAAATATCAGGATCCTGTATAATGTTTTGGATGTAAGCCTTAACATCATACGAGGACTGATCTTTGGCAAGCCTAGAAACAAAGACATGCTTCATGGGCTTCGGGGGAGGAACGCCTTGGAGGGGCTTAGACACGCGAGGAGGTACGACAGTCAAAGTATTGGCTGCCGTAACAACTGGAGTGGAATTTGATTTTACTCTATTGGGAACAGACGGGGCAGGTGAGACGGAAACTGCACTATCGAGTGGGTTATGGTCAGTCCTAGCTTGCTGAGAAGTAGATGGCTGAGAGTTAACAATAGATGGCTGCAGACCCAGGTCTAATTGCGGGATTGAAAATGATAACTGCGCCTGGCGCGGAGCAGAACTACTCTTTTTACGTTTAGGAGGCTCATTTAATAAGGATGAATTATTAAATAAGTTCTCCATATCAGAAAAGAGGACATTTGCCTTATGAAATATCTTCGACAAGTCCTTGAAACTATCTCTAGTTCGCTCCATAAATTTACGAACTTGCACCTCTATGTCCCGGCAAGTATCACAGCGCCATCTCAAACCATTGTTCTTCTCAAGACAATCTTTGACTTTCACCGTGATACCAGCACATTTCAAGTGAAAAGTCCGGTCACAAAAGAAGCAAGAAATAAATTCTTGCTTAGGATCAGGTCCATGACACTTATTATAAAAACAGATTAGATCAGACGACATAATAAAACAGGGTATTTTATAGTCGACTATAAAAAGAAAAGTAAAGTGGTATTCTCTCAGGGAATGCTAATCGAAATGCAAAGCACAAAAAGAGATGACAGGCAACAACAAAAACAAAGCTTGTTCACAAACGGCCGCTTGAAGTGCAGAATGCACGCACAAAGCAACAGAAAAAGAATGAGTGAGCAAACACAGACAATGCTTGCAAGCGCTACAACAGATTATCAGTGAGAGCACGAAGAGCGACACTGAGAGCGAGAGAGCAAGTTAACAGCTGTTAATTACCCAAACAAAAGCAGAAAGAAAGAAAAATAAACAAAAACAAAATACTTTGATGCCCAAGTTGAAAACACAAATTAGCTTGGTGTAATTATTGAAGACAATCACTGTTTTAACACATTAAATGCACCAAAAAGACACCGACTACGTAGTTATTACAACAAGACAAACACTTTATAATATTTACGTGAAGAAATGCACTAAAAACAAGAAATATTACGGAGCACACAAAAACACGACTGAACACAGAGAGAGTTAGAATGCACTTTCCTCCGTACTCTCATTACGGATGCCCTTCTGGCCTTTATGCTCCTTATTAGGGATGGCAATGAGGTCCACATTCAGCAAATCTGAATTTTCACAATCCTTACTCTCATTAAGGATTTTATCAAGACCTTTATGCTCCTTATCTTCATTAAGGACGTCAATGAGGTCTGCATTCAGCAAATCTGAATTTTCACAATCCTTATTCTCGTTAAGGATGTCATCATGACCTTTATGATCCCCACTATCATTGGGGTAATCAATGAGGTCAAGGGCTTCATGTTCCTTATTCTCATTTAGGAACCCAGAATCTCCAACAGATTCTTTAACATCAGCTCTAGAATTCATTGTAGCTTCATCTACAATAACGTCTCTTGCAACCACAAACTTTCTTGCGCTCAAATCCCAAAGTCGAAAGCCATTTGGCTCATATCCAACAAGTATGGCTTTAGATGATTTCTCATCGAACTTTCTTTTCCTCACCTTTTGATGAACATATACAATTGAACCAAACACTTTTAAATATTTTAAATTTGGTTTCCTGTTATGCCACATTTCATATGGAGTTTTATTGTGGCCCCTTAGTGCACTACTTGGAATTTTATTTACCAAATAAGTTGCTGTCAAAATAGCTTCACCCCAGAACATTTTATTCAATTGCGCGCCATTTACCATGGTACGAGCCTTTTCAGTTAATGTTCTTATCATGCGTTCAGAAACGTCATTTTGCTGAGGGGTATGTGGTACTGTCAAATGGTACCTAATTCCTTTATCTACACAAAATTGTCGCATCTCGTTGGATAAATACTCCCTTCCATTATCTATATATAGATTGGCAACTTTCAAACTGAAATGAGCCTCGCTTTTTGCTATAAAGTCTTTAAACATTGCAAAAACATCGGACTTATAGGCCAAAAGATATGTTACGCAATAGTGTGTATATTGATCAATAAATACAACGTAATAACTTTTGCCATCTACAGTAGAAGGAGTTATCGGACCACATACATCGGAATGGATAATAAACAAAGGTCTTTTAATATATTCCTTATTTTTAGATTTTTCAAATGGAAGTCTACATTGCTTCCCATTAACACATGCTTCACAAATTTCATCATTAATATCCACATTTTTCAAAAGATGACTATCTTCAAACATGTTATTTCTTTTGATTTCTAAAAATTTTCCTTTACTTAAATGCCCCAACCTTTCATGCCACAATCGATACTCTTTATTATTTGGTTTACCTTTATTCATCACATATGCTCTACGGCATAAATTAAAGTTAATAATGGGAACGTTATACTCACAAACACCTTCCAGAATCACTTGCCCATCTTTTGTGGCCTTCACACCTCCTGGATGAAACTCAATCGTTACTCCAGAATCTTGCATTCGCTTCACAGAAAGCAAGTTATGAGGGATTTCTTCACAGAACAGAACATCCTCCACAACATTATGTTTCTAGACTGTCGTCGCGACAGTCAACATGACGATCGATGTTGCTTTTGCATAGGAAATGAATTTCACAATGCTGCAAACTATTGCATAATGTTGCAACATGCGTGTTGCTAAACTTAGTGATGAAATTCAATATTTAACAATTTTCAAATATTAAGTTATGTTACTGAAAACAAGAAAGAAAGCTATCGAAATGTGATACTTACTTAATGCTCAAAAGTTGGATAATGTAGACATACATAACACAATAAAAACCATAATGAAATATTTACTTTGTTATTTTCAAATTTGTTAAGTAATCTTTTTTGTTTATAAGTTAAAGGTAAATAAATTATGAATGACGTTCCACAGACATGTAAACTTTTTTTGATCACTTAGACTTTAAATATTATAAATTATAGAATCGGAGATTCGTTGTTTCGCATCACTGAGCGACAAGTGCGTCAACACAATATGTATGAGATATTATAATATGTGTGGTGTGTATATAAAATTCATAGCAAGTGTCTTTTTCCGATCTTTTGCAGATAAATTGCAGTTAAAAAACAAAATTGTCTTGCCTTTGAAGGCAGCTGGCCAGCGGCAATGGCAACGAGAGACATCGAAGTCGTTGTCGTCGTCATAATCATTGCAATAATTTCCATCTCCTTGTCAACTTCAGGGGCTGGCGATTCAATTTGATGCCATCGACAGGGCAGACGCTACTTAAGTTTTATGAAGCGTCGATATAGCTCGGCAAGTGACTATCCGTAAATGGCGTCGAGAGAGGAAATTGCCGCCAATGCAACTTAATCTCTGCGTCCTGTCATGACAAATCGTCCTTATCGTTTAACGTTCGAAAACTGAAGCAAATAAAATTGTGTAAATAGAGAGTGCGCGACAAAGAGATTCCCTGTATATGTGAATTAAAATCATACATTGCCTTATGTGCAGAATTTAATTCCTTAATGAAAGATATGCAAAGTAATGCTTTTGACCAGGGGTGGGCGGCCTGTACTCTCGGAGTTAAGCAGCTACTCTCATACTTATTCGGCGCCGTGATGTCGCACACAAGCAGCTCGAGTCGAGGCGTCATAAATCAATTAGACACGGTCAGCTCGCGAACAAGCTAGCAACAACAACGCACACAGGCAGCTCGAGTCGAGGCATTAGCAACAACAACGCACACAGGCAGCTCGAGTCGAGTCGAGGCATTTTTGACACTTAAAATTTATGACCGTCAATAAAACAACAACAACAACATTGCAAAGGCGCAGTGTGTGCGCGCTACGCGCCGCGCCGAAGACCTTTTTTTTTGCTCGCACATTATTTGGGTGATCGACAAAGTAGGTAGACGCGAAAAAGGTTGTTGTTGTAGTTGTTGTTGTAGTGCTCCCGAGGTCAAATTTTGCGCCCACCCCTGCTTTTGACAATAAAAAAAAAACAATGCTTTAAAAAGATTGAAATAATTTTATGTAAATTAAATTTTCTTGTGAAACTTAATAAGTATGTACATAGGAAATTATTTTCAACTTATTTTACTTTAATATTCAATAATAATAATGAGATATCCAGCCTAATCCTTTGAATTTCTTTCAGATATTTAATTGCGAATCTAAAGACATTATTTCCAAAAAAAATAGTGCTAGCAATTTTGTAAATTTCATATGTAATGTGTAATTTATCTATAATAATAATAATTGAGAAGAAAAGGAAAGTTGCTTTAAAAAGTATTTGACGATAATACACTTAGTTGTGAATTTAATTTTGATTTGAAACTCAAATGAACCTGAAAAATGTGCATCATTTGAATTAGTCTGATTTCAATTATTGTAACGAATCAACTGTGGATGCATTTTTTCACGTAATACTTAAAGTTGATAAGCTTTAATCATACCGTTTAGGCATGTTTCTGTGTGTATAGGGTATAAAAGAGAAAAACTGAAGGAAAAAGCTAAAGTAACAAAGAATAACAAACAAGTTATAAAAACATACAAAACCAGGAGAGCAATTCACACGCACAACAACAACAACAACAACAACGACAAGAACAAAAACAAAAAGAAAAAAACAGTAATAATAAGAAACTGGCAGCAGATAAAAAGATATTTGCTTGTTGTCTTTTGTTGTTGCCTTTTTATGACTTCAATTAACTGCCACCAGGTCCAAGTCCATATCCTGTGTGTATGTGCGTACGAGTATCTGTGTGAGTGTGTTTATGTGTATGTATATGGATAGAAGATTTGCGTTCATAATTTCTTATCTCTGCTGGCTGCGTGTGCTCAAGTTGTTGTTCTCATTGTTGTGCTCAGCTGTTGTTGTTGTTGTTCGTATTGTTGTTGCTTGTGGCATGCATCATTAGTTAGCTTAATGTAGTGTACAGCTACATGACCACGCCTATCGGGCTAGCAGGTAGGCAGCTGGGCGGCTGGTCATCAGCACACAGACCAACATACAACTTTCAATGTATTTGAGACTGTCTATAGATAGGAATCACACACACACACCCACAGATGTGTATAAACTCATGTCTCTAGTGTTGCCAACTAAGAAAAACGGGCAATCAATTGCCAAAATTGAACAGTCTTAACGTTTCGTTTCGAATGCTTCGAGATAATCGCCGCAAAAACTACGCCACTTATGAGCAGAATTCGCCATCTCTTAGCACTGTCCCTGACACAGTCCATTCGGCCTCTGCACAGTGCGAAAAATCAAGTGCTTAGTACTTTAAAAGGCACTTTGCACTGTAATTTCTCTAAATTTATCAATAATAAAAACAAAATTATAAGAAAAAATATTAATTCTCATTTATATCTAATATTAGTATGATGTCATATGTATTATATCTAAAAGTACGCAAAAGATATCATAAAAGTGCCGAAAACGGTACCTTTACGTGCGTAACGCGTATCGTGTTCGAGCGATTCGCTGCCACAAACTAAGCGACAAATGATTCAGTTTTGCACGTTTGAAATCCGTAAAACTATAATTTTTTTAATCATAAATGAAATTGCGATTGCAGCAAGATCGGTATATATTTAGGGTTGTTATTAATGCGGTAGTCGAATTTTAAATTTGAGGTGTCTCTGCAACGCACTTTTATTTAAAGTGTTTTTCTTCTCATTATTTGGTTGGCCATGGAGCTGAGATAGATTTAACAAACACTAAGCACCTTTTGGCAAAGTTATGCTGTCAAGAAATATTGCAATTTTCAAAGCTTCTGATATCTTATCCAAAATTTTCTGATATCTGTTAAAAATACTCTCTTTACGAGGTAAAAGTCTAGTGACAAAAACATTTTCATGCCCCAAAAATTTCTGATATTCAATTTTGTGACAAACAATATTAAGTTTTACATAAAAATTATTAAAAAAATTGTTGGCATTATATCAATTGATATAATGCAAACATATCCATGCCACAAATTTCGTGATTTTTGACAAACGATATTAAATTATTCTTAAAAAAGGAGGTTGGGCATTCGAGTTTGCTTTCTTTACAGACTTTTATTTCCTTTAAAAAGATTCTTGGTAATTGCTCAATTATAATATAAATATTATTCGGGCTCAATTGAATTATATTTTAGTACGGCTTTTTTCGGTCTGTGTATTCGTATTCCCATACGTAGTCAATTGGGGCCCTAGAAAACGACTATCCAACTAGGGATCCATGACTAGGTCGCGGCATCGATGGAGGCTGCACGTCGGCCTTTTGTATGTTTGACGTTTATGTTAACATGTGTGTTGTCTCACTGAGTATCTGTGTGCATATGTGTGGGTGTGTGTATACGGCTGTGTTTGGGTCTGTGCGTCTGAGCATCTGCGGCAAGCTAGGATCCTGGTGGGTGACTGACTTGCCACAGCATTTTCCCCTCCTGTTCATCCGCTTTATGGTCCATCCGTCTGTTTGTGTGTCTGCCTGTCTGTTAGTATGTGTATCTCTCTCGCGTGGCTGCCACGCCGTTGTCTCAGATTGTGTCACAGTGTCACTAATCGTGCAATAACCTTTAAGGATGTATAATATTTAAGAAAGAAAAAATCCTTTGAGTAAAAGATTTGTTTTAAACTCACAAATCCTAAATTCGAAGCAAATAAATGCTCTTTGAACTTTCGCTCTATAACTTTATTAATTGAATACTTCAAATCACTGCGGACGGCAGTCTGCGCTAGTGACGAAAGCAGAACGAAGGGTGCGAAGGCGACTAGCATATATACACAGGAAGAATAAAAAATTTGCTATGACTGTCCGATCAGGTCGAATTAGTTATATACTCTTAAGCATACCTTCAAAATTTTTTTCTAAAGTATCTAAGTAAAGAGCTACAGGTGAATTAAGGTAATTTTTTCCACGATTAATTTTCAATATGTTTGAGCTTGTAAAATTTCGCGATTTTTGATATATCATACATAAATTTTTGTTGATTGGTTTGGAAGATATTACCAGTTTTCTAAATATATTAACTGAAATATGTAAACAGCAACTGAGTGTCGTAGCAGCCATATATAAACAGCAGCAAAGTGTCATAGCAGCCAGAGTTGAAGAGTGCTGATATCTTTTGCGCTGGGCATGTGTGCTTGTAAAGGGGACCAGTGTTGCCAGACAGTTTTCTTTAGCTTGTACAAACAATAAACAAAGTTGACAAAGCTATACTGTCAAAAAATATTGCAATTCAAAATTTCTGATGTCTTATTCAAAAATTTCTGATATCCCATAAAAAAAACCTCTTTACGAGGTAAAAGTCTAGTGACGAAAACATTTTCATGCCCCAAAATTTCTGATATCCAATTTTGTGACGAATAATATTAAGTTTTACATATAAATTATTTTAAACAAAATTTTTGCATTCTGACAACCAAAAAAAGAAGAAACTAATTCAACTTAATTTTATTTTATCAAAAATAATGATTTTGTCTTAGCTTCAAAATATTACTCAAATAAAAAGTAAAAAACTTAAATATAATCATTAAAATGTAGTTTTTATAATATAACTTACAATGATAACGGTCCCTGAAAAATATTTATGATTTTTATTTTTTCGCACTTTTTATTCGTGGCACTTGTGTAGAATTCTCCCCCCATATTTTTGCATATCTCCTTTAGATTACGTAACCTTTTTTTAAGTTATTTTTATTTTGAGCGATAAAATTATAATATAAAATAATGGTTATTTGAGAGTATTATTTATGACGAATAATATTTAAGTTTTACATACAAATATAAAAAAAAAATTGGGAAAAAATACTTTATTTCACCTGTACTTTTTTACCTATGTACTTTAGAAAAGTTAAAAGCTATGCTGAAGAGCACCTTCAAAATATCTTTCCAACTATATATAGATCATATAGTATCTGTGGCTTCTATCGTTTGTATACTGTGGGGGTTTAATTCAAATTAAGCGGGTTGTAGCTATTTCCCGCTAAACTATCGAATTTTCGAAAAAGGCGTAGAACAAAAGTTTCTAGATTTTTGATCGGGAACAAGTCTTCATTCAAATTATTTAGCTATATTCACGCTTTGATACAAACAAACAAACAGACAAATAGACAGATTGAGTTTTCACCTCATTTTCATAAGGAGACTAAAAATTTCAAAACTAATTACCATTAGTAATTATTTTCTTGGAAAATTGAAAAAATATTGGAACAATTTAGAATAAAGTTTAGGAAACTAGTGGAGAAGTGATTTTCTGTTTTCATGCTTAAGACTGCTTTAAATTCATTAAAAAAGTAGATAACTAGGAACAACTCTAGGTACTAGCCTGTATGTATGTATAATAGAAGTATTTAAATATCCAATAATTTATCTGCATACAATTTGTAGTATGCCAAAAAATTATATGTTATTTGCACCGTGCACCACTGTGCCTTGGGGCTTTGTTTAACTTTTGTCGACGTTGACGCTTTTGTTGCTCTTGTTGTTGGCGTTGTCAGTGTTGTTATTGTAGAGCTGTTTGGCAGGTGGAGCAGAGGGGAGTACGTGGGGTTAGCCACCCCCCATAAAAAAGCGCTCGAGGTTGTTAAATTGACAACGTTAAACACTTTGTTTGGCATTTTCTGCAGTATTAGGCGAAACTGCCGTCTGCCGCTGTAATTGATGCTCCGGCAGCCCGGGCGTGCTCCCACTCACTCTCCCACCCACCCCTCACTGCTCCTCACCCTTGCAGTGCGCAGTTACCAGTTATCACGACCCAAAAGTCACAAACAAGGCCGAGCAGTGATTTAAATGGCTCAAAAGTTAAGTTATCGTAATGCTAAGCGGATTAGTTGAACGGGAGGCTGGTGTCTCATATGGTTAGGAATCTTATGGTTGTCATGGCGAAAGAGGGGAGGACTGTAAGTCAACATTTCAGTTGATTACACTGTCACTCTGAGATGTCATTATAATATCGAAAGTTTTAATCCTGCTGACGGTCGGACTGAAGTGGAGTGAAGCCAAGTGAAGTGAAGTAAACTGCTGTCCGCTGCTTGTTTTATGCATAAATTCGATTAAGTGCCAAGAGGTTAAATCTCAGCCAGACATCCTGCGAGCATCCTGCCTGCCTTCCTTATCCTTAAATTAGGCACGAGCGCACGTAAAGCTGTTGAATGTCATGTCAAAGGACACTCAAGACAAGAACACGCTCGCAAATTTCAGTATATACTATATATATATCATTCTTTATTTTTTCGCAACCCATTTTACACTGCGTCACCCCCACCCCCACCACCCCCTGCCACCGTGCACTTTTTATAACAAAGGCAAAGGATTATTCAGCTGCCTGGCAAATCGCATAAAATGCAAAACGTATTAAAATTGACAATAAAGCGGCTTTTTTATGTTTATATGCATGAGCTGAGCGAACCCGGAGACCTGAAGAGATCCGGAGATTCAGAAATGCGGAGAATCGAAGAGACCACTCCACCGAAAGGAGATTGTGAATTCGTTTAAATTTTTTAAAAGCTAAACCACTTTAAAGCTCGTTATTCATTTTTTAGTGGCCTCAAGAAGGTCCTGTTTATTTGCCACTTAATTTGCCACAGTCTGTTGCAGCTTGTGCTCCATCTTTTGCGTCATATTCTTTTCTTGCTTTGGCTGCCTCAATTGCCGCATCCACTGGAGTACAAAATATCCGCTCAGCTGCAACTTATAGCCTCCTGTCTTTCTTTTACCAAACACACACACACACTCACACACGCACATGTTGCTCACATATGCATAAACACGTGTTTTGCTGGTATTATTGTTGCCGTTAGTTTTGTACTTCAAACTCATCCTTTGATTTGAACCTTTCCCTATTGTTGAACCCGTTTCCCTATGCCCTCACTTGAACTAGTATCTAAGGGGTTTCCCATAATGGTTAGTAAATTGTGGGTCAAAATATAAGCCACTCTTATGCAAAAATAAATAATTTGATCTATTTGTAATAAAAACTTAATTAAATTATATTAATGATTTTGATATTGATAAAAGAATATTTTGAAATGTCTCATTGACTGATTCTTTTCTATTTAAATAACTGTCAATAAAAATGTAGAAATTAAGAAAGTTTTTAAGTCTCAAGTTAGTAATTGCAAAGTTATTTATTTGGTTTAGTTTCTGCCATTTAACTTCCCCCATATTTTTGTAAACTTATCTTAATTCAAAACTTCTACAGAAACATACGGTAATATTCTTTTGGTTATAAAATGTTTTGTATAAGTGAATTTTTATTGTAAAGGTAAACTAAAGAATACCTTTATTTATTGCCATTTCTTCAAATTAAATTTGGAAATAATTACATAATTACATTTGAAGATTGTTTTCTTAGAAATTACATGTTTTTATAGAGCATTTCCTTTCTCGGCATTCTCGCCATGTTTTCAAGATTCTCTCGCTTAAACTTTTTCATGTTGCTTTTTGGTATTCGTGTGTGTGTGTGTGAGAGTTATTACAGCAACTTTCAAAGCATAAAAATTTCTTACTTGGCTCCAACGAAGCATAAAAACTTATGACTTGTCTATTCGACACATACACACACACACACACACCGTACATCCATAAACACACACATACATACAGACGAGAGCAAAATGAGCTTCAGCTCATACAGGATCCATGTTGTTGGCGGTGTTCCACTTTGTTTGTTTGTGCCGGTAATATTTCCTTAAATCGAGTAAACAAGTGGAATTCAACAAAGCGGAAACGGAAGCACAATGCGCAGCTGCTGGTGTTGTGAGTTACCTATACACACACACACACACACACACAGACCCAGAGAAACACACACATGCTGCTTGTTATGCCTATAGTACAAATCTCATACGCGATGTTGTCTCAAATACGGCGGCAAACATACTTTTGCTTCTCGACTGAACCAGCAGACGCTACTCTCCTCCCTGTCTCTTCCTTTCCTCTCCTCTTCCTCTCCTCTCAAGCTTTTCTCTTCGTCTGGTATCAGCTCCTCTCTTGTTTTTGGCTGCTCTTCATGGCTGCTTCTCTTGGCTTTCTGTTGTTTTTCTTGGAAATTGCTGTTAAAAATAACAAAGCTTCTCGTGAGTTTCTCGATTCACGTTGCTTGCCAAGTCCCTTCCTTCCTTTTCTTTTCTTCCTATCGTTTTCTTTAAGTTCTCTTCTCCACTTCTATTGAGCTTTACTTGTTGTTTGTCTTAGTTATGCCACTCCGGCAGTCCACTTCCCGCCGACATCCCCGCCGAATTGAAATAGAGACGCGACGCTCGGCAATTGTATATATTTGCTCTGCTAAATGGCATAATCGAAGCTGGCCCCGCCCCCTCCTCCTGCCCCGACCACTTGTGAGCTGACATTTGACAGGTTTTGTGGTGCAGAGATTTTCAAAATACCAACATCAAAAGGAGCAAGCACACTATGTACACTAGGGCGGGTCAATTTTTTTTCGAAAAAATCGTCCACCAGAATCGTAATCTACGATGAATTCTAAGATATTTTCAGGAGAACTATATGTCTAAAATCAATTCCTAGCCTCCGCTGAGAAGCATAAGATTTCAGGCTAAGGTATTTTAAGGTATTTTGAGGTATTTAAGGTTTAAAAAAAAAATAACACATTTTCCAAAAATGTTGGGCCTTTTTATGATTCATCTTTTTACAACCAATTTTATAAATAATTTTTTTTTTAATTAACCAAACAATTTTTTTTTTATTCGTTGAAATTAGCCGAGCAAGCCATGAACAATGGCTTTTAAGGAAATAAGAGGCAAAAGTCTGTAACTTTCTAACGAAGTAAGATATCGGTCTGAAATTTGATATATACATTCTTGACATTTGAAAAAAAATTTAGACAAAAAAAATAAGTGGGCGTGGCATCCGAATGGGCGTAAAAACAATAAAGTTCGGTTTTTCCAACATTAAAAAATTAAAAAAAATTGGAAAAACAAAATTTTATTTTTAATATTATTTTTTTTTATTTAAAAAATATTTTAAATATCTTTAGTGTAAAATTATGTTAAAAAAAACTTTTTTTCAACAGTAGTGGTATCTAATTCCGTTTGACAAAGCTCTCCGAGATTTTAAAGCTAGAGCCCATTACCGACCCCATTACCGAATTTAGCTTTTAGTAATGACAGTTAAACTCAACATTTAAAATATTTTAGTTTTATTTTCTAACAATAGCAAAGATAACTTTCCTTCAGTTTTAAAGTTTCAGAAGAAAGTCGTTCCACATATCATCAAATCGAGCCTAAGAAGGACTTTAAAAACTGAAGGAAAAGTTATTTTTTCTTTGACATATTTTGTTATTTGCTTTCTAAAAATAAAACTAAAATATTTTAAATGTTGAGTTTAACTGTCATTACTAAAAGCTAAATTCGGTAATGGGGTCGGTAATGGGCTCTAGCTTTAAAATCTCGGAGAGCTTTGTCAAACGGAATTAGATACCACTACTGTTGAAAAAAAGTTTTTTTTAACATAATTTTACACTAAAGATATTTAAAATATTTTTTTAATAAAAAAAAAATAATATTAAAAATAAAATTTTGTTTTTCCAATTTTTTTTAATTTTTTAATGTTGGAAAAACCGAACTTTATTGTTTTTACGCCCATTCGGATGCCACGCCCACTTATTTTTTTTGTCTAAATTTTTTTTCAAATGTCAAGAATGTATATATCAAATTTCAGACCGATATCTTACTTCGTTAGAAAGTTACAGACTTTTGCCTCTTATTTCCTTAAAAGCCATTGTTCATGGCTTGCTCGGCTAATTTCAACGAATAAAAAAAAAATTGTTTGGTTAATTAAAAAAAAAAATTATTTATAAAATTGGTTGTAAAAAGATGAATCATAACAATGCCCAACATTTTTGGAAAATGTGTTATTTTTTTTTTTAAACCTTAAATACCTCAAAATACCTTAAAATACCTTAGCCTGAAATCTTCATGCTTCTCAGCGGAGGCTAGGAATTGATTTTAGACATATAGATTCTTCCTGAAAATATCTTAGAATTCATCGTAGATTACGATTCTGGTGGACGATTACCACGTTTTTTTCGTCCCGAACAAATTGACCCGCCCTAATGTACACACAAGCATATGTATGGACTTTTGTACATATGTATGTAGCAAATCCTCTATTTACCTTATTAGTGAGTAGACAATCTCAATAAGGGTCCTCATAAATAGGTAATAAGGTCGTTTGTTTGATTTCATTCTAGTTGTTGATTGTTGTTTATTTATATCTCATCTTATTTTTAAAGCTTAGTACTTTGATATTGTCAGCAATCAATCGATTAAGGTATGATTTGGTACTACAAATACCATCTTTCTTATTGTTTCTGACATTTTTAAATTAGTTGCAATACTAATTATATTATTTTATTGGAACTCTAAGGCGAGTGGTGTTAAAACAGCCAAAATAGAGCAGACGAAGGTCGGTCCTCTACCATAAAACTCCCTGTTGCGTTGAGGTAAATTTCTGATATCTAATTTGGTGACAAAATTTATTAAATTTAATATATATTAAAACTTATCACATATGGTATATCGAATCAATAAACAAAATATTTTTGGTGGCAACGTTGTATTTTTGCCGCTCCAGCAAAGTCAGATGATTTGCTAGCTGGCGGGAAGCTTTTACTCAACTTTGCGCTTTTGCTGTGGAAAGACCAGTTATCCAAATCTTTGTTGAAAATATGGAAAATAAAAGCCAGGGTATGCCAAATAAAATTATTGTTCAGATTTTCGTGGTATATGTGTTCAATGTTGTAGTTCTGTATTGTCTATGTTATGTCTTACTTTAGAATAAAACTAAACGAAGTGATCGTATACCGTGGAGTTAAAACCAAATTTCTGCCACTTTCTGCCAAAAAGTAATTATGCAAATGTTTACTCTTAACTATGATTTTAAACTTGTCATTATCAGTTTTTGGCAAACTTTGCCTATTTTCTTTAAAAACACATGTTGCAACTGTGCATTTATGCAAGAAAATCGTTTTTTTTCCCGTAGTCAGATAAGGAGGGGGGTAAAGACATGCTCAAATTAAAAAACGAAAATAATTATAAATTCTACTTTTCCCTGATTAGCAAATATGCGAAGAATGAAATATTTTCCTGTAAATTTAAGTATATAACAAAATTTAACTTTTTTAATGAGTAGGAAAAAAGCGGGGGTGAAGACAAGGTCTAATTAAAAATCAAAAAAAAATATAAATTCGACTCCAGCCTAACTAAGATTCATGCCAAATTTCGAATCCCCATCTGTACATTATTTATTATATATAATATAAAAATATATTACACATATTTCTCTTAGTGGGATGGGGAGGAGGAGATGAAGGCGTGGTCCAAATCCAAAAAAAAAATTCGAAATTCTAAATTAGTCTAACTAAGGTTCATGCAAAGTTTCAAGTCTCTAGCTTTATAATTAGACTTTATGCCAAAA
>JBAMBL010000404.1:0-45564 GCA_037043405.1 Drosophila subquinaria | reverse complement strand
AAACTGAAAGGTAGAAAGTTCTAGTAGTAGTAGCAATACTGTTAGTTATGACTAACAGTAGCAAAAGTAGTATTGGTCTTTATTAATTTAAGTTTCCTACTGTGGTGTCAGTAATAAAAGATGGAATAGCTGTAATAAAAGTAGCAAGATTCCTTCGTCTGTCTGCGCTTTGAGTAACTTAAACATAAAATAAAAAGTAGGGGAAGTAGTAAAAGTATTCAACAATAAGCTCAACAGTCTAGCTTCTGTTCTCCTTATTCCACTTTTGGTCTCCCCCTCCGACCAACTCCTCCCTTGGCAGCTCCAGTAATGGCCACCAGCTGTGGCAACCACATGCCATCCTCAAGCCACAAACGAGTGAAATGGAATCCCCCGCCGTCCTTGCACTAAGCATGTACATATGTACGTTTGTATGCATAAGCGTATACTATATAGTGAGTGTGTACTGGAGAATCGTTATTTAGCGCCGACACACAGAGCCAATGCCAGGTTTGCGTGTCCGACATTCGAAAACGAATTCATTTCGTTACCAATTTCTTTCATTTCTAACGCGCTTAGGAGCAACACCCCCACCCCTCCAGCTCTTTCCAATTTCTCTGCTCTTTCTCTCTCTCTCTCTCTTTCACTCTCTTTGCCTTCCGGCGAAACGAACAACTTCCGTTTCGATTTCGTTGATTTTGAAACCGATTTGAAAATGGACTGAAAAATGGAAAGTGCAAACAATGAAAAGGCAACTTTCAATGTCGGTTAAATAAACATAAGACCACGTATATGTGTATGTGTGTGTGTGCGTGGGTGTGTGTATATGTAAATGTGTGTGTGTATAATTAAAGCAATTTCATTGCATATTTAATGGAGTTGGCAGCGCGCTTTTGGGCCTTTTTGCCAATTGCTTAACGAGAATTGCTAATCGTCTTTAATTACACAAACAAAAGTCAGATGCTTAAAAGAGAGGGAGACGATGGAGGAGCGACAGAGAGAGAGAGAGAGAGAGAGAGAGAGAGAGAGAGAGAGAGACAGAGTGCGGATGACGGGTGACCTGAAGGAAAATGCCAGTTTGCTTAATGAAAATGCCTTTTGAAGGTCAACACGCGGTCTCGCATAACGATGACGTGAAGGAGGAAATGTCAAGATAGAGAGAGACAGACAGAAAGCAAAAGAGGGAGAGAGAGAGAAAAGGGGTCTCTCTTGGAGTGGGAAAGGAGTAAAAGTAAACTCAACGTGACTATGGAATTAATGCACACATTTATGCTAAAAATCCTTAAACTTCAAGTTAAAACTTAAAGACTAAATATTTTTAATTGCATTTTTTTGAAACAAAATTTTTGATTGAAACATTGAAAATCAAAATGAGTGAATAAAATTTTGAGATTTAAGCCTCAATATTACAATCTTCTGACTAAAACTTTTCCCATTGAAGATTTAGAATTGAAACTGATTTTCCATTGATGATTTCCGCTAGAAACTTTCCTTTTGTTACTGTTCAATAAAACGTTGCGATCTCAATAATTTCAAATAAAAGCTACCCGATTTAAGCCTTCAAGATTTAGTTTTTCGAATAAACTTTGAAGTAAAAGCTTTCTGATTAAGACTTATTGTTTGAAACGTCTCGATTAAACATTTTCAACTGATCCTTTACAATGGAAACCTTTCGATTTATACTTTTAAGCTTAGTACGCAAGCTAACTAAATTTTACGCGGCGTAAAGTGCTCAATATTTAGCTGTCGACCCAGTGTTGCCAATGCAATTCGGAAAAATAACAGAAAGTTGATTGGTAACTCTATGCGTCAACAGCGGTTTATTTTAAATATGAACATGCAGAACTGATTTGCATAAAAAGAGGAGATAATAGGCAATGAAAAATTTATATTAATGTTAATAGAGGAGAAATATGCGATGGCACGCAAGCATTGGGTGCACGCATGCATTGGGTGCACCCATCGCTTTTGAACTTTTTACGTGGGTCCTCCCTCTATATTAATGGAAAAATACAAAATTATCTTATTAATGTCTATAAAAACAATTTTGGATTTCATTCTTTGTTTTAATCTACCAATATTGTCGTCGTTATTGACCAAATTCAAACACTCTTCATCGCTTTCACTTGTGTACCAGACATTTATCTCCTATATACCCAGCGAAACTCTAAACAGTTTGATGTTTCGCTGGGCCAGTCAACTGTCACAAACAGTGCTGCCCATTCTGTTACTTTACTTAACAGCTCTGTTATTTTAGTGAGTCTGCGGACACCCGAGCGTAGCTAAATGTCAAGTTCTTCTTCTTCACTTTACGCCCGCGTTTTTTTTATATGGAGATTGGGCTTACGCCAGGCCTTTTTTTGAGTTTGAGTACTATGCTTTATGAAAACTTCCCTATTGATATTTTTGGATTAAAACATTTCCAATAAAAACTCAAATTCGATGTCTTTTCGTATTACAGACTCACCAATTGTAGGGCCAAAACACAACTTGAGGTTAACAAAGGGCAGAGCCTTTCGGGTTGGACTATTGAGGGGCCAGCAAACTTGAATGTTGTACAAAAGAAGAACGATGTCATATTTAAAGCACGGTAGAAAGCACTGGAAATTGACGCGGGCCTGCAACAGGATCAGTTCCTTGCTCATTCCTGCATCCTCGGGCGACAATCGTAAAAGAGCCATGCGAGTGTGCGTGTGTGAGTGTGTGTGTAGAGTGTAGAGAGAGAAACAGAGGAGAAATTGTAGAAATTTCAACAACGACCTTGTCAGTTTTGGCATTAAAGTCAAAACAGCCTCTATTTGCTCGCTCATTAACAACACAACTGAACTTAACTTGGCCAAGAGCTGGGCAAATGTTTGCCGTCATTTAAGTGCGCAAAGGGAGCCTAAAACTCGGCCTAATAGGCCGGCATTATTGCAGCGCCTCTTTGTCATCATTTTCCTATTAATATTTAAAGCGCTTCGTCGTCATGTTTGCCCAAGGTAAGCACAAAACAGGCAAAGTGGAAACAGGTAATGCGCGGAAGAGATGCCGTGTTTAAAAAGGGACTACAGGGTGAGAGAAAGAAGAAAAGTTATGCTAAGATTGGCATCGTGTTAAGATTCATATTCCTAACCAATTCTTATCCAATTTCTATCCATTTCCTATCCAATTTCTATCCAATCCTATCCCTATTCTATCCTATCCCTATACTATCCTATCCCAATCATATCCCTATCCAAACCCTATCCTATCCGTATCCTATCCGTATCCTATCCCTATCCTATTCCTATTATATCCCTATCCTATCCCTATCCTATATATATCCCTATTCTACGTCTATCCTTATCCTATCCCTATCCTTTCCCTATCCCTATCACCATTCTATCCCTATCCCTATCCTGTTCCCATCCTATTCCTATCCAATTCCTATCCTATCCCTATCCCTATCCTATCCTATCCTATCCTATCCTATCCTATCCTATCCCTATCCCTATCCTATCCTATTCTATTTTATCCCTATTATATCCCTATTATCCTATCCCTATCCTATCCCTATACTATCCCTATCCTATCCCTATCCTATCCCTATCCTATCCCTATCCTATCCTTATCCTATCCTATCCCTATCCTATCCCTATCCTATCCCTATCCTATCCCTATCCTATTCCTATCCTATTCCTATCCTATCCTATCCCTATTCTATCCCTATTCTATCCCTATCCTATCCATATTTTATCCCTATCCTATTCCTATCCTATTCCTATCCTATTCCTATCCTATTTCTATCCTATTCCTATCCTATCCCTATCCTATCCCTATCCTATCCCTATTCTATCCCTATTCTATCCCTATCCTATCTCTATCCTATCCCTACCCTTTGCATTTCGAGTTTGTTGTTCACATTATCCTTTTATCGATTGTTTCGAGTAAATCTCACTTTTGAATGGCATTCGATCGTCACTTGAAAGGCTTGCTGGCAACGGGGGGAGGTGAGAGGGACACCCTGCGATTAACTCGAGCATAACAAAGCCCAAACGATGCCAGGCTTTGTCCCCGCTTGCCACCTTGCCACAGCTAGCATGCCCCAGGACAACCCTGAGTTTGTTTCGCTTTTGTGTTTGTTTGTCAAAGTGAAAAATGATAAAATTGCCAGCTGACGAGGTCATTGGGTGGCCTTCTTTCTCCCTCTTCCTTCCCCTCTCCTGCTCTCTCTTTCTCTCTGGGAAGCTGCTTGAATTCTCTCTGCAATATTTCAGCAACCTTTTTTCACTTAAACGTTGCACATTTTATTTTGTTCATAATAATTTCATGTTGGAAATCTGCAACAATCTGCGACACAAAATATTTGAATATTTAATTTTAAATAAAGTGTGTGTGTGTGTAAGTGTGTGTGTGTGCTCTTCAGCTTGCAGCTAGGCTACCTTGCCACACTTGCTACAAGTGGCGGCATAAATTCAAATGCCACTTTGACAACCGCGTCAACAGCCTTTCCACAAATTACGTATACGCAACGTGGGCGCCACACAAGCATAAAGTGCTTTTGGGGCTCTCGAGCGTATTCTCCCAGCAATTGAGCTGCCTTAAACTCAACCTACCTGCTATCCCCTCTCTTTCTCTCTCATCTCTGTTGCCCTCAGTGTAAATTTCGCAATTTAGAATAAATCTGTGTCTGAAATACGAGTTACGGCGGATGCATAAGCAGAACTTGACTGGTTAACTTTTTGATGGAGCTTAGCTTGTGCTAAAGCCACAAATGAATGCCTTAAAGACGAAGAAGAACATATTCAAAAAATATTCACATGTGGAAGGAAGTCCATTTAAAGAATTTTCCAGACATAAAAAGAACAATTAGAGGATACTATTATTGGGAAGTGTTAAAACTAATTACATAAAAACTGGAACAACAGAAGTGTTTTTACTTCTCCAAATTAATTAAGCACTGCAAATCAAAATACAGTTAGTCAATAAATTGTTTTGATGACATTTAAAACAAGCCTTTTGTTATTCTGCAAACAATATCTTTTCAGAAAGGTTTTTAATTTATTTATGAAAATATAATAAAAAAGGACTTTAGGTCATTGTAACTATCGGAGAGAGATTGTTGACTTAAAACGCATAGAGATTAAGGTCAAATTAAAATAAACCTTTTAGATAAAATGTAACAGGACTCATGAAAAATCGGACCATAGCTGAGTTAAATTTTAGCTGAGAGATATTTTAGAAATTGACATAATTTCTATATGCTACAAGTTAATATATTTTGAATTTTTGGTACATAAGTATTTATACAGCAGCTTAAAGTAGATCAAGAAAAGTATCCATTAAATTTTCCAGAAATGTAGTTTTCTAAAATACTCTAACTCATAAATTACAACGATTGCATAGAATTCTGTAAGTTGATTGCCAATCAGTCAGTCAATCAAGCTGCTCAATGCAATTTTATGCAAAAAAGGGCATGCAATAAATTTTGAAAGCATTTCCACTTGGGATAAATGTTTGAGAGCAGCTGCAACTTGAGACTCATTCAAATTGTCTCCTGCAATTGCCTGCAAATGATGCTGATGCTTAGACAGCTGAAAGGGAATAATGATGAGGAGAACAATGATGATGATGATGTGGATAATGTCGTTGTTGGCATGCAAAGAATCTCAGGAAGACAAGACGAGCAGCTAGACATGCTGATGGCAGGCAACTTCCTCATTCCTCATTCTTATCCTGTGCAACGTGCAACGTCTTTTTAGCCATTTCAACCGTTTAAGCAAACGCTGCCAACGACAGCAGCTGTTGCATTTTGGGTAGACTCGTTGCAGGTTTTCTTTTTTTTTTAGTCAGTTTACCTTTTCGCCTTCTGCCGGTTTTACTTTCTCTGCTTCCCTTTTACGTTTATGTGGTTCTGTTGGCCAATGTTTGCCTAGTATATACACACATATGTATGTATGTGTGGTGTGTGGCATGCGGACACACTTGCCACATCACGTAACTTTTAAAGGCAAACCTCCGCTTGGCTTTCGATGTCCCAATCACCGTGCAACGTGCAACGTGCAACATGGACCCATTACTGTCAACGATTCTGCCACATTCCCATTCCCAGTCACATGATAATCCGTAATAAGCCACATTTTCTGACATTATGTTGAATTGAATGGCCAATACAAATGGATTGCAGTTTGACTTTGGACAGTACATATGTACAACTTATACAAAGTTTTATCATGTCAACCGAGGGTCATTAAAACTGAATGAAAACGAAGCAAAGTCTATTTAGTTAGGGAAGGCAGCTAAAATTAATGAAATGTGTCTAATAACATATTTGCTCAAATCCTTTAAACTAAATGAATCGTATACTCACTTACTGTATCAACAATTTAAACACAGCAATTTAATCACAATATATTCAAACACTTGACGCAATTAGTTCATGTACAAATTGTTTTTACTTAGCTATTTTAAATTCCCTTTTAAGACTTTTGAAGTTTGGGACTTTGCCTACTTATCTAAAAATTCAAAACACTTAGTGCCGTTTTTTCAATGCACATATAAAGTCTATTTAACATATAGTAACAAATTTGACAATAATTTCGATACATTTAACGTCAAACGTTATTTTTTTTATTTATTTATTTACTTATTTCTGCATTAAAATTGACGCGTTAGTCACAACGTATTTAGTTTAATGTAAACATTGTTTTTATGGCGATTTTCAATTAACATTTTAACAATAAACATTTTAGAAATTTTCATTTATATTAAAATTATAATTAATCTAATATTTCTTTTTATGAAGTTAAAATATTTTAATTAAATTATTATTTACTATTAATGTTATAGTTTACTAATAATGCTATAGTTATTTTAAATAGCTTATTTAGACATTGAAAAACGGTCCTTAAAGTTATAAGATATTGGCAATTGATTTTTGAAGAACTGAAATTGTTAATAGGAAGTGACTTTTTTCACTATCAATTTAAGTTAAAGGTTGAAAATGCCAATTTGTGAGAAATGTATCTTAATTATTTTATTTATTTATGTTATTATTTATTATTTTATTAATAAAGAAAGTTATTAATATACTTATTATTAAATTATTATGAAAATTATTTGACTATTCTATTTACATATTGCGTTGCTAAGGAGAGTGCATTATTAAAGTCTATAGCCAAATTAACAATGTTCTTAAAAAAAGAACTTTGAAAACGCTTTTTAATCAAAAGGACAGACATTCAACTTTAGCCATATAGTCATTTTATATCCCGCGGGGTTAAATTTTAATAAAAAGTTTAAAACTGCTCTTTTAAAGAGCGCAAGAGCTGCACACAACAATTTCCAGCTATATTTCTGACTTCATGGCATTATTTTACAAAATCCCTGCTTAAAGCTCACTTCTCACTTCATCCTTAACGTTTATATAGTTGTTTATGTATTCGTAGGCCACATTTACATATAATATATGTATATGCCTTATATACAGAGAAAGCGCTGCAGCTAAAATGAATATGCATTTCAGATTGCGGTGTTTTAAATTTACGAGTAATGCGACTGCAACAAGGGTCGTTTCTCGGTTCTTGGTTCTCGTTTCTCGCTTCTCATTTCTCGGTTCTTCTCTCTGCTCTCTTCCTTCTCCTCTATGTGCTAACCGTTCTGTTGGATAATGCGAACAACAATGGCAAAGAGATAGAGAAGAGGAGATGTTTAACCTACTTCCCGTGGGATGCTTGGGCCAACACACAAGCACACAAAATGCATAAATTCCATTATTTATTCATTAATTTAAAGCCCGGCGATGCATGAACATAATCACAGTGTCTGCAATTGTTGTGTGCATGGAATATAATTTGCATTTAACGAGGATTATTTGATTTCTGGCTTGCTATTTAATTGAGCAGATGTTCGTTAAGCCCAAAATCCAATTTGCAACTTAAATGGCGCCCACACAAAGTACTCGTAACTGTATACGATAAAAAGAGACAGAGAGAGAGAGAGAGAGAGAAGGAAAGAGAGAGAGAAAGAGTGGAAGCCGCACATAGAAGTAACTTAATTTGGGTTAAAGCCATAATGCCAAGGTATTAATGTTGCACTTTTGGCATTGGCCAGCAAACATGTCGCGTTTCTATTACCTCAAAATGCACATGGATGCAGATGTATGTGTGTGTATGTACGGTGGCGGCAGAATTAATAGGGACACTCTTTCTTTAACTATAACAGCTATTGTAAGTCAAGTCTTCAAATTAGAAAATCTATTTAGAAAGGTCGTTTAAATTCCAATTTGTTGTTGCAAAAATTTCGTTAACCCATTAAGTACCGTTCGAAAATTTCGAGTTTATGTAAAAGTCACTTTTCAAAACTTTTTCCCTCGATTTTTAACAAAAAATATTTTGACGCAAAAAAATTCTTGGAACAATTCTAAGAGTAACTGCAAAAATTTTTATTTTTTATTTATTTATTTATTTTTGTTAGTATTTTTTATAATTTTTTTAAAATCCTAAAAATGACTATTTTAACCCCTTTTTCCTACTTTTCACGCAAAAAGTGGCTTTTTAGCAATTTTCAAAAAATTATAAAAAATATAAGCGAAAAGATTTTTAAAAATTTTTTTTTGCAGTCACTCCTAAAATTGTTTGAAGAATGTTTTTGCATCCCAACATTTTTTGGAAAAAATCGAGGAAAAAAGTTTTGAAAGTTGACTTTTTTTAAAATTCGAATATTTCAATGGGTACTTAATGGGTTAAGGAAAGTTATGCATCATTCAAACGGAATTTAGACCACCTTTCCAAATATATTTTTTAATTTTAAAGACTTGACTTACAATAGCTGTTATAGTAAAAGAAAGAGTGTCCCTATTAATTCTGCCGCCACTGTATGTGCTGCAGTGGCAACAACACTTGCCACATACCCGCACATGGACTATGCTTGCAACATGACTGTGGTAGCCTGGCCAGCCAATTAATGTCCGCAAAATAAACGTGGTCCTCGTCGTTAAAAGGCATACATTTGTTCAAACATACACACATATACAAACACACATACAAACAGACTCACACTCACATTCTCACACACTCACACACGTGTATGACAAAATGTGAATTCGCATAAACAAATTTGCACGAACGAAGCTGCAACATTTTGGCATTTGAAATTGAACCTGCGTGCACATCTGTGTGTGTGTGTGTGTGTGTATAAATACACACATGCTCATTGCACACATACAAATGTACATTGATACGTATCTAGTATACATGGGCATATGTACATTTATGGAACGTGTGCTGGCAAATGCGGTGCAAATCGAAGGACATACAGCAAGAGGCATTAAAATAGGAATGCTTATTTCTATACCCTGCAGCAACTGATAAATAGGAAATGAGTGGCACAGCTTTGGTAAATTTATGTGACAGACAAAAGAATCCATGATCAGCTAGAATATCACATCACTGCACAACTTTTACTGGAGTGTAAAAAGCTTCATGTACAGTACTAAATGTTGGATCAATTATATAAAAAGGTTGTGAATAGTAGAATATTATACTTTTAGTTTTAAACAAAAAATGTTTTATAATTTATTTTCATTGCTCATTTAATATATTTTTTTTTTAAATTAAAATGATTTGTATTAGACTGCTCTAATTTAACCTTGAAAAAATAAATAAAATAAAAGGGAAAACCTTAAACCATACCTGTTTAATAATGATTAGTAATCATAATCATTAGTAATTAGATTATTTTTGTTTAAAAGTCGAACTAATTATTAAATTACGAATGATTACGATAACAAAAAAATAAAAAATAATCTAAAATTATTACAATTATTCAAAAATAATAAAAAAAAAATAAAAAATAATCAAAAATAATCTTTTTGACTATTCGGATTACTTTTGTTTTTTTTCTGATTATATTCAAATGCTTCCAATATATTCAAATGCTACTTTGATTGTGAAAATTTAAAAGATTTGATTTTTACTAAATAGTCGTAAGTAATCAGAAATAATCAAGAATAATCAGAAAAAAATCAAAAATAATCCAACTACTCAAAAAGATTATTTTTAATTATTTCTGATTATTTTTGAATAATTGTAATAATTTTAGATTATTTCTGATTTATTGTAATCGTAATCACTAAATAATCACAAATTTTTCAACAGTGAATTATATAGTCACTACGATTATTTCCAAAAATAATCAAATTAATTAGTAACTCTATTCGAAATTCTATAGCTCAAATTTTCTCTAACTCAAACAAAAACGAAATAATTTCATAGTTCGAAGTCCCCATAATTTGAACTGTTATTATGGACAATGGTGATTCGGGTCGGGTCCAAAAGTCCACTTGGTTACCTTATATTTATCTATGCCTATCAGACGAATACAGATTTCTGTATATTCAACATGTTTGGTGTTTAAGTAATTTAGATTTTCCATTTCGATATCATTATTCAGCGCCCTTATAAATAAATGTATATATGATGGTATATCAAAGATACTTACAGTCATTGATCTATATATTTATTATATTAATCAAGAGCTTGTAACATTTGGTATTTGTATTTTGCAATAGAGACAAATCTAACAAAGCATTAGTGCATCTATTTGAATGCCAAGTGCTGTATCCGTACTAAATTCGTATATGTGCTCGACATTTTGGAGATTACGTGCATAACGGCACTTTGCCGCCCATTAACATTCGCAATTTGATCACGCGGTGAATAATGTCACTGGCATTCAAAGAGTACTCACACTCAGACTATGAGTATGAGTGAGTATGAATGCTTATTCATTTTTGAGCAGCACTTGACCTAAAGTTGAATTAAAATCAGGGATTAAAACCGAAACGAATATCGGTTTCAGTTACGGTTTCGGTTATGTTTGGATTTAGGTTTTCGGTTATAGGTTATGCAAAATCTTTGAATAAAGGTTTCGTAACGGTGAACGGGTTTTCGTATGTTTCGGTTTTGAAATACCGGTATGGTTTCGGTTCACAAAAAAAAAAAAATTCTTTGTAAAAATATATTTTACATATAAATTAAAATTAAAAATAAAAAAAATAAAATCAAAAATAAAATACAAAACTAATAACAAAATATTAGAGATCGCAAACTAGACTTATCAGTCGGAATAAATAAAAACAGTTCAAAGTTTTTCGTTTTAAATTATTTTTAACTTGTTTTTTTTTAATTTTTATAACAAAAATTAATAATAAAACATGCTTTTAAAATTGTATTTTAAAGTTAAACCATAACTCTTATTTGCAATTTTTAAAATATAAATTAAAAATAAAACTTTATTTCAATTTTTATTATAAAAATTTTAATTAAAAATTTATTTTAAGATGTATGAAAAACCGAAATTAACCCTTATAAATGAAACGGTTATTTCGGTTTACAGAGTTTCGGTTTAAAGGTTTCGGTCAGATGAAATTTTTTTTTTCGGTTACGGTTTCGGTTACGGTTTCAAATTTCAATCGGTTTTTACCGGTTAAAGGTTACGGTTTCGGTTAGGGTTTTAATCCCTGATTAAAATTGAACTCGTCTTTGAGTTCTCAAATTTAGTCAAGGCTTTTTCCGTTCCTCTAATCGTGCGCGAAAAGTTCAAGGCGAAAGAGGCAAACCCATCAATCGAGTCAGCAGCGGAAGCGGAAGCACTTGGCAAAGCAAACGAACAAGAGAAGGAATGACAGAGTGAGAGAGAGAGGAGAGGGAAAAGGAGAAGGAGATTGCAATATTGCGCATACGTCCCGTTTGCCACGTTTATCCGCAAGAAGCAAAAGCGCATCCATAGGAAAATTGTAAATTTACGCTCAAGTTTCGTTTGCATTCGATTGGCCCAAGAAGTGGCAAGTTTTTCCTTTTGGCCAAGCTAACTCACCTGAGGACGAAGACTGCGAGTGCCGCATTGTAGTTGCCATGGCAATGGAATTTATCTCCGATTCGGGCGACCACATTGTTGTATATATATGTATATATATCTTCAATTCGTTGTTGAACTTACGCGACGTTTAAATTATTGATTTTATTTATACAATTATTTTGTTGCTAAATCATCGCGAATTCGGCACGTGTTTATCGTTTTGTTTTTCGTGTAGTTTCGTTTTCAAATTTATTAAAAAAGTTGTTGTCGAAAGTTTTGGCATATTTTATGCATATCTATGGCTGCTGTAGATTGGCAACTGTGCGGCCCAAATAAGAGTCAGCTATGCAAAAGTTATGAATTAAAAAGTGAAACAAAATGCGAGCAAACTGAAAACCAAGTTGAAAATATGATTCTGCAGGCTGTAGTCGATGAAGATGCCGTAGACGATGCCCATTTTTGTGGCTTACAAATAAGTTTCGACAGCTTTGCCAAAGGCCTTGGGGGAATTGCAAAAAAAGCGTGGGAGGTTGGCTTGGATTAAAGCTCGTTGCCAAAATTTATAACACTCATCCAATGGAATCGAGCCAAGAAATTTAAATGAAATGCTACGAACCAAGAAAATGGCGCACAAGTCCAAGTGTTATGTAAAGAGGCGTTCTTTTCTCTGTTTTCTGTACTCAGGCCATAACATCCTTCTCATTGTTGTCGCCATTAGCTAGAGCCATCATCAAAGCCCCTACTCTCAAGCATGCTTACAATACGCTCAAATGACTTTTGTAAGGTCAACTGAGAGCAGCTGCAACAACAACATAGGATGAGAGTAAAAATGGTATTGGAAGGACACATTTTACATATAAACTCTTATTTAAAGAGTAGCTAAATCAATTATGACAACACATTCTTGTGTTGATATCTTATTTATAGATGTAATTTAAAGAAATATACAATCGGTTCCATGGTGTAATGGTTAGCACTCAGGACTCTGAATCCTGCGATCCGAGTTCAAATCTCGGTGGAACCTGATTTTAAATATATTTTTTTTTTAATCTTTAATTTATAATTAAATTTATTTAAAATCAATTTTATTTAAGATCTTTAAATATATTCTTTAATCTTAGATTGACCTGGGCATTTGTATTAAATTGGGCAAGACATTCATTCAGTCCAAGTATTATGTAGAGAGACGTTTTTCCTCTGTTTTCTGTTCTCAGGTCATAACCACTTTGTCATTACTATTGCCTTTAGCTACCAACATCATCAGAGCCCCTTCCCTCAGCTAAAGTACACTTACAATATGCTTACAACGGCTAAATGACTTTTGTAAGGTCAACTGAGAGCAGCTACAACAATAACATACGATGATGGAAACAGTATGACTAAAGATGGTTTAGTAAAGGCCGGGTCAGACGAGCACTTTTTCACCGACACTTTTTGACAAAAAGCTGTCCGTGTCGTGTAACCACACAAAATTTCAAAGCGTCGGTGAAAAGCCGACGCTCACCGATGGAAATAGAACACGTTATATTCCATCGGTGAGCGATAGGGAGCGACACGGACACGAAAAAATCTCTTTTTGACAAAAAGTGTCGGTGAAAAAGTGCTCGCCTGAAGCGCCCTTAAGGACACATTCTGCATATGAACTCTTATTTAAACCAGCTAATTCAATTAAGAAAACACATTCCTATATTGATTTCTCCGAGTTTCAGAAAGAAATAAAATATGTTGCCACACAATAAAGCCCCATTTAGACGAGCACTTTTTCACCGACACTTTTTGTCACATTGTGTCAAAAAGCTGTCCGTGTCGCTCACCATCGCTCACCGATGGATTATAACGTGTTCTACTTCCTTCGGTGAGCGTTAGTTTTCTACCGACGCTTTGAAATTTTGTGTGGTTACGCCGCACGGACAGCTTTTTGACAAAATGTGACAAAAAGTGTCGGTGAAAAAGTGCTCGTCTAAATGGGGCTTAACGAAAAATTGTTTTAAAAACTGAACTGAAAATAAATTTAAATAGCCCAATCTAAATTCTAAACTCTTTTCAGTGACAAGAATAGAATAACGTTTGCTACTTTTAGAACTGCTGCCTCGTATAAAAGTTGGAATAAAAAAAATTTATTGAAGTCTGCTCGATGAAATTTCTTGCAAATAAAAGTAATAATCTGGAGTGCCACAGAATTCGCTTTCACTTGAATTTCACTTAAATTTTTATGAAATTTTCTCTTCAGAAGATTTATAATTAATTTTAACACTCAAAAGGATGCAGTTCTAAAAAGACTTTATGTATGTCTGTATCTATCAAAGTCTTTTTGTCTCTTTAGAATTTGTCGGATCTGAAAATATCGTATCTCTTTATCAATAAATCAAATATAATTCCTGGATATTTAAAGAATTTTATTTCGAATACGTTTTAAAGTAATCCTTCCCATTAAATTCCTAAGTCAATTTCGGGTTTAATTTTCTACTTTTCTACTGATTGTCATCATTTAGCATAATTATTCACATATTCCCTTAAGATAGTCTGCCTTTCTAACAGTGTCAACAAATATTTATTGATAAACCTCACACATGCAAGCACACAAAATGAGAGACAGAGAGAGAGAGAGACAGAGAGAGAGAGAGAGAGAGAGCGAGAGAGAGAGAGAGCGAGAGATAGAGATGGAAGTGTGAGTCAATAATTTCACAATGACAGCGCTTTCTGCATCTTCTTCCTCTACTTCTATCTATGTGTCCTGCACATCTTCTCCACATCCTGCTGCACATCATCATCGCCATTGATGGCGCCATTTTTGTTTTTGTCATATTTTTGTTTGCTTAGCCAGCCAATCTCACTGTATGAGAGAGTGTGTGTGTGTGTGTGTGTGTGTGTGTGAGTGTGTGTGTGTGTGTGAGTGTGTATGTGTGTGTCTGAGTGTCCTTTTACCGTCCGTTGTTTGTACGCGTAATGCGAGCTGACAAACTTTGTCTGCAGTTATAAGCACTAACTTCTCCTCAGTCTGTGTGAAAGTGTATCTGTGTGAAAGTGTATTTGTGTGAGAGTGTATCTGTGTGAGCGTCTCTCCTTCTCTGTATATGTATGTGAGTGTATGTTTGCTGTCGGAATTTGTAATGAAAGTGAGCTGTTCATTTGCTTTAGGGTCGCCAAGTGGCTGATGTCTATTTGGGTTTTCCTTCCTCAATACAAACACAAATGCAAGTACACGTGAAAGTGCGTGTGTGTGTGTATATGTGTCGCCTATAAAAAAAAGTTAAGTCAATGCTAGCCTCAGCCATTCTTTACGAGTCAAACATACACACAATGGAGAGCTTAGCCATAACTTGCCATAATGCGGGTCTCCTTTTTTTCTTTTGGCTCTTTAAGGAGTTAACCCATTGGAGCATAGGACATAAATGCTGACACTTTTATGACTACAAATTTCGAAATATTTTCTTTATGTTTTAAACCCAAGCAAACTGAAATCCCTGTGTCTTTTCGGTATAAACAAGAAGATCCCTGACAAAGAAACTGACAACAGGCTAGTGCTGAGAAACATATTTTCAGTTTCTTTGTACCTTTTGCCTTTTGCTGTAAGCCTTTGAGCGCCACAGAGTCTAAGGCTAATTATCAAATCGCCTTTCTGTGCCGTGCAATGCTTTCCTCTACCCACAAGAATAAAAAATTGTTACAAACCCAATGAGTATCAATCACCAAAAGTATTCATTACAAAATTACACGTGCTATTGACGTTTTTTGCTGAACCAATTAATTATAATAATCATTTTTTAACCATTTACACAAAGCACTTATATTTTGAAGAAAAGCCCATTTTTTGAATATTTCTCAAAGGTCATCAAAATCTTACCTAAACCTATGGAAATCTAACGGTGTCTTACTGCGGTATTTTCTTATAAAAATGAAAACCCGTGTTCAATTTGCAAGGATTGACATTTCGTAAAATGTATATGGACATTTCCAGAAAAAGGTCCACCTCGCCCAAAAACGTAAAATTGATCAAAAACTCACATCTTGAGAAATTTTCATCCAAAAATGTACTCAAGTTATTTATTTTAGCAATATACGCTAGAAGAAATTCAATATGATGAACATTTAGATTCTATATTGGAATAAATTCACTTTTTCTATATTTTTATACATTTTCCTAAAAATTTACCTTTAAAATGGACCGTTTGTATTCTTCCGATTACACTAATTGAGATAGTAAGATTGTAACGTAAGCTCTTAAAATACATAGAAATATATTGAAAGTTGAATTTAAAACAAGTTTTTCAAGCTGTTTTCGATATATCAAATAAATTTTGATGGACATATTCTAGGAACAAACTAGATGGAAATCTTGTCACGTTCGCGATGTCGCGTTACAAATTACTAATAAAACTTGTAAAATTAATAAAATGATAGTAACATATCAAAATTATTTCTAAAATAGAAAACTACATTATTTTATTATGGTTTAAGAGTATTTTCATTCAAATTACTCGTCACATTTCGCAGACTTTCGCATTTGTCAAGATGAAGTCAAACATGACTTTCATTTTTTGTCGCGTTCGCGATGCATTGTTTTCTATAAATAATTCGAAAACAACAAGTCAAACAACAACAGTGTTGATAAAATGCACTAAACACGTCAGAAAACAGTTTTGAAAATGTCAACTTTAGCCATATTTTTTTTCCTTTAAAGACGTACAAATGTCGCGTTCTCGATCCTGGAAATACCCATATTCGATTCTTTAGATATAAGCAAAAAAATTTAGTTACTGAAAAAACACTTTTAATGAAGCACCCTCTGAATTTATCGGTTGTTCCTAATATCAATATTGGAAATATGAATAATGTTCTTCTGAAAATTATATTAAAGACAAACCATCAATAATTGCGATAATCAAATTTTAAATTCACTTAAAGCAATACATTTTTTTGCAGCACAATTACAGGCTATTGTTTAGTCGAGCACACTTGCTGCTTTTCTAACTTTAAACAAAGGTGAAATTATCATTGCGTTGAAATGCGCAAATGTTTTTCATGCGCTTTGTTTTCAATTCAAGGACACCGCGAAAGGCACAATATGATAATTTGCGAGAGAGCAACAACAAAATGGCAAGACAAATGAAGGAGAGAGTGGGACAAGGAGGAGA
The DNA here is from genome assembly GCA_037043405.1 of Drosophila subquinaria. Taxonomy (NCBI): domain Eukaryota; kingdom Metazoa; phylum Arthropoda; class Insecta; order Diptera; family Drosophilidae; genus Drosophila; species Drosophila subquinaria. The sequence continues at coordinate 28,630 of JBAMBL010000404.1, read as the reverse complement.
CGAAAACTGCATGACTGCTGCTGTTTTAAAATAATTGCGGGCTGACAAATGTGACAACAACAAAAGCAACAGCAACATCAACAAAATGCTCACAAGGGCCAGGGCAATAATCATAACTAACCGCAAAGAGCGCCGTCAGCGACGTCACGTACAGCAACAATAAAATCAACAACAACAGTAACAGTAACAGTGACAGCAACAGAAACATCATCAACAATGGCGCACAAAATGATATTAGTCAGAGCGAGATAGCAACAATAGCAGCAGCAGCAGCAATGGCAGCGACAGCGACAGCGGCAGCGCAGCTTCCGTTTGGCGTCTGACGGCTTGGCCTACATAACAAAAACAGTTGCAGCTCAGCTGTACATACAACGGTAAATTGCTTACATGCAGGAGAAGACGCGGCGATGAGACAAAAGAGAACGGCACGATAAAGAGGCTCTTGTTAGATGCAAATGTATATGTGCATGTACATGAACATGTTGTTGTTCTTGCCGTTGTTGTTTTTGCTTTTGCTTTCAGCACTTGAGTCATTTTTAACGGTTTGTCAGCAGCCCCCGCAAACAATTTTAATTTGCTTAGCCACAGACAAACCCCCCTCCCTCCTTTCCCATTCTCCTGGCCACTGTTGCTGGCAAAAAAAAAGAAAAACAAGCGCAATTTCCTTTTAATTTCCTTGCAAGTAATAACAACAACAACGACAACAAACATGTTGGAATACATTCTGCGCCTCCGGCGGCCATTGGTCAATGTTTACCAAAAAATTATTTCCTCTTTTTGTCGCACAAACTTGTAAGTAAATGCTTCCAACCGGACAAGGGCAATTCTTACAACCTTTTCCAACTCGATTTGCCGGATCTACCTAATACTAGCACCCTACCTTATTGATTGTTAAAGAAATTTCTCGTTTCTATAAATAGACAAACATATTTAAGTGGTTTCTTTCAAAGGTTATGTAAATGTCTTGTCTAAGCGAATTCTTAACCATGAGTATGTAAATACTCAGATAGAAAGAGATAGAAGTCCAAGTTTCACTTTATTTGGCATCGATCTCAACGGTTCCATGGTGTAATGGTTAGCACTCAGGACTCTGAATCCTGCGATCCGAGTTCAAATCTCGGTGGAACCTGAGTTCAAAATTCATTTTTTTATTTTTACTATTTATTTTAAATTAAGTTAAAATAAAGTTAATTTAAGATCTAAATTTATTTCCAAGTTTTAGAACTTTGTATAAGTTTGAGAAAGGCATAAGCACCTTCTTGATCATTTCAGCCCGTAAAAACGAGTCGCTTGGAAAAATTGACTATTAATAATACGTAAGAGCACTGTAGCGAAACAAAGTTTGTTTTTTAAATACATATGTATATGTTTTTATTTAGGTTTGAGCAGTTTATTCTTTTGAGATGTTGACCAGTGCTGTTACCACATTCAGCTTGGCTTCTTCTTCAATAACAATTTTGCTCTTACTTTAGCATTATTAATAATTTAACAACTGTTAATTACATATTTTCATGCTCTCAGATGGTCAATCATATTAACCATTCAAATTATTTTGGTTGCTTGAACCGCAAAATTAATAAATGATCTAAAAAGACATTTGAATCGGTCCCCATTTGCTGCTTTGTGCATAATTAACCATTTGAACCTTTTGCGGACTCATGAATGTCGAACCAAGTTACCATACGAGGTATCGGGAATACTTTAACGAAGTGAGACAGGAAACAGGAATAAGGAGACAGTCGACAAGAGGGAAACGTCAACAACAGAGTTAAATGGACTTTGGTATCAGAATGAATTGCCAATTAATTCTTTATGAACGACGGCCAACAAGTAAGGAGCAGAAGTAGGAGCAATAACAGTAATACACAATAATGGTAACAACACTCATTTCGATGCAGACACGAAAATAAAAATATACACAATTTTATCCGACCGATAAAACGTGAACGCAACGGAATAAAATGAAAATGTGTGGAAAAACGGAAGACAATTAATGAATAATAGATTTTCTCGCAAAGTTTGTTCTACACGCGAATTAGTTTTATTGAATGTTAGCTGACAATGTTGACCCTTTTGCCACGCGTACGACAAAGGGAGTTAAGCCTAAAAGCCCAAGTCGTTTAGAGTTTGCCACGTTTTAAAGGAACAAAAGAGAATGATTGTTAACAAAATGAAAATAGCTTAACACTCGGTTCTCATTGCGTTTCCCGTTTTCATTATTCTAAATTAATATTTTGTTTATTTTTTTTTTTTGCTTTTGTTTATGTTCATAATTTCATAATATATATTTTTTTTTTTGCTACCAAAAAACGGATTCGCGGCGTCTTGGCGAGCAATCAACCAGCGGGCTCCAAAGTAAAACCAAAACTGAGCATTTAAGGACATTTACGATTGATTTTATACCGAATACACGACGGCCCACACGCTCCTTGTCGTCGTCTTTTTGCTGTGCTGGCCATATTGCTGCTGCTTGTGACACAGAAAACTTCGTTTTGTGAATGAACCGAACGCAATGCGAGTACCCGAAGTACAATTCGGAGTAAAAGCTTACTCATCCTGGTCGCATTGTTGTGCTTTTTCCATATTCCAGCAGGTTGTTTTTTGTTCCGCGCCCATAATAATTACATTGTCAGTCTTAGTCAACAAAACTTATTATAGTCGACAAATGTAGGGATACATTTTACTAGTATCAATGTATCCATCGTATACATTTATTCAATGTCAGACGATCGGTATTATGTACAGAATGTTTTCAGATCTTGAATACATAGAAAATTTAAAAAATACAATTCATCCTCATTTTTGATATTTCTTGATCACAATTTTTTTTTTTTAATTTTTAGTGCTAAATTTATTTAATTAATTTTAATTATTTTGACTTAATAATCAAAATAATAAATAAATACAAAGTTTTTAAATTAATAAATGATATTAATATAAAAGCAAGTCACAAGAACTAAATAATAAATATGTTGCAGATAAAAACAAAATCAATGCATTGCACATTATTACTCTCAACTCCGAGATACATGAGTATAATCGGTATGTTGCCAACAAAGGGTTAATTTATCTTTTGCCCCTGTAGTATATACTACATTTTATAGTGCTAAGTTTTTGTCATGATCAGCTCATCGCTCTCTAATACAAAACCTCTTTTAAGCAATTGAACAAACAAGAGGTTCTATGGTGTAATGGTTAGCACTCAGGACTCTGAATCCTGCGATCCGAGTTCAAATCTCGGTAGAACCTGATAACTGAAATCTTTTTTTTTATTTTTAAAAATATAAATTATTTTTAATTATTACATGCCTGCCTTATTTATCAGTTAAATTGATTTGTTAAATTTTTGGTGTATTTATAAATTCATCGAATTCAATTAGACAAATTTTACGACCAAGATCACAGCGGTTCCATGGTGTAATGGTTAGCACTCAGGACTCTGAATCCTGCGATCCGAGTTCAAATCTCGGTGGAACCTGAGTTCATAGATTTATTTTTTTGACATTTTCACTAACTCCGCAACATTTAAAAATTTCGTGCACCCAATATCGACTCATGTGCACTTTTTAAAGCAGCTTAAAGAGCTTACTAATAACTGACAATTAGCACGTGTTACTGATGCAAGAGCTTTGAAACCACATGTACACACGCACACTTGCACAGTGCAACAAAGCGCCAAATACTTACAAGTGGTACATGCATGTATACACAAAATGGTATGAATGTGTGAGTATTTGCGTTGCTTTAAAACGGGAGTAGTTTGAATTTCCCCTTCTTGACACTTACCTTGATCACGAAGTAAATGTTGATATGCCAGCCATTCGTCCGCACTGAAGCTGGATGGAGGCTCGTTAGTTGCGTGGGGATGCAACCAGTCCGGATAAGATGACCAAATCAATAAAACAATCTTTACCAATGAGACGGTAAACATTAAACTCAACACTATTGCAATTAACACTTTGAGCAAGCGTTTCAACATAATCAACAAATGCACATATACACAACAATAGTTACAAAGAAATGCAGTTTAAAAGCTTGGATCTTCGTTCCCAATAAATGCTTGGAGATTTGCCTGCTAAAAACACGCACAAAGTTCCAATAAATATTTAATGCGCGCACTTTGACTGCGGCAGCGATAGCAACACGAGCGGCACAGCGCGAACATTTTGTATTCTCTTATTTTTATTAAATACTATCATGAATTCGAGTAGTATTATCAATGTGTATGCATTTGTTTACCAAAACTTAAATAAAAACTGCAGTAAGCGAAAAGTAATGCGTTTTGCGTATGTGCTTTTTTGTTTTTGGCAAACAGCTGACGGTGGAGTTGCCAGATAGGCAATACAACCACCTGGCAGCACTCTCAGTTCATAGACACAAACCATCTGCGTATCATTTAGCCAATGCACAAACCATTCAAAGCTATTAACGTTATAATTAAATATTTATTTACAATAACTAAAATAAGAACTTTGCATTGTGTTTTACAACAGCTTAAAAGATTATAATATAAATATGTGAGCATTTTACATTTTTAAAAAAAGAAAAAAAACTACTTGTACTTCAGGTTCCACCGAGATTTGAACTCGGATCGCAGGATTCAGAGTCCTGAGTGCTAACCATTACACCATGGAACCGCTTGAGCGTTGGAAGGCAGAGATTGTTTACTTTCTACGCTCAGCATTATAATGTGTAATAAGTTTTTAAAATTGTTATTTCAAGGTGACTAAAATTGGCTGCATTGAATTTACTTAAATAAATACATGTTATTATTGCTACAATTTAATAGTAATTTCATCTCAATGAGTTTTCAATTTTAGATAATGATAAATTAACAAAAATTATATGCGTGCAATGACTTTGGTCTAGCAAATAAAAACTAATGTTAATATTATACACCTAAGTAAATGGATTATGAACACTTTTTTAAAATTAAAATAATGAAATAAATAAATAAAAAAAATTTGCCATTCAGGTTCCACCGAGATTTGAACTCGGATCGCAGGATTCAGAGTCCTGAGTGCTAACCATTACACCATGGAACCATATGAATCTCTACCATCCAAAAATGCACAAAATATAACTTGGCCTTGGAATATGCTTTGGTACTCAAATGTGTAAATGGCAACATATAAAATGTTTATGAATGAGTATTGTTGTTAAAATGAATGTATGCATAGACTTGACTTGTCGAAAGTATCATTAAAAAACAAATAAATTTGCATTAAGATAACTTTTATTAATTTTTTTTTGGAATTTTCACAAGCTTTAATAACTAAAATTCTAATAAGAATTGCCAGCGCGCGTTTATTTCATTTGTCCATTATCACGAGTCCATTTGTGGGCTATAATCGTCGTCAGTTATCATTGTCGCCGTAAGCTCGTTGCACTTAGCCATAGTAGCTGTATGGGGAGTAAGCGGAGTATGCGGGGTAAGCATAGGGACTGGCACCATAGTAGAATTGTGGGGATGGCTCTGGGCTGGCAACTGGCACCGGAGCGGGGGCAGCGCGGGGCAGAGGCGCTGGCACGGCGAGGGCAACAGCGAAGAGGGCGGTGAAGAAGAGAGCCAACTGAAAACATAAATAAAAGAAGGAGTTTGGGTTATCCTAGAAGTGTTCTTACTGCATCCTTTCGACTTACCAGCTTGAACATTTTGAGAGAATTGTTTGTTGTTTGCTTTTTGATGTTATTGAAACAGTTGCACTTGGGGCTTTGATGCTGTTTGACCAAAGACAGTGGCTTTTTATACCCGAAAATGATGCTCATGACTTATTTATGATGACCAAATAAAAGTAAAATTTGCTCAGATTTATAATACTTCTAATTGGTTGTCCCAAAAAAATATACACTTGAGCAGGGTATCAATGATTTGTCATCAAATGTGCAATTGAAATTATTAAGTGTTATTAAAAGAGTATAGAATCTTCCTCATTCCAATGATACAATGTATATATTCTTGTTTTGATAGTTTTGTCTCTCGCATTCTAATGACTTCTTATCGCCAACTCATGATTCGGGAACTAGAAGCATTCACTTATCCACATTCCCATTCCCAATACTCTCAGGTGTATTGTGAAACTGACCTTCAAAGTGATTACTGTTTTCTTTGTTGTTTGGTACTTGGGGCCCAGTCAGACAAATTTTCGTTATGCGAATTGCATGTTAATTGACAAAAAAAGGCTTATTTCACTGTTTCGAACACATTTGCAAGACATTCAAGTGATAAATAATTAAATGTACGAATTTAAAATTGCAAATCACAACAGAAGCTAAATGTATTCTAATCAGAATATAGTTATTAAAAGTGTGCAATAGAAATTAAATGGATTTATTGAAATTTAATGATTTATTCATAGGAATTACACTGTCACACAGGTATATTTAAAAATATTATTTCATTAGCTACTGAAATTATTAGCAAATATTTTTGATAACCTTTTAATTTCTACTGCGTGTTATTAAAATTTTAAGCCAGAACTGACGGTAATAAATACACTGAACAAGTTGAATATTTACACAAAAGGAAATGGAAAATATGAAAGTATTTATTTAATTTATTTTAAAAAATAGTTAAGTCCATTAAATATAACTTTGTATTATTTACTGTGCCCTAAGAACTATAATTAAAAATTAGAAATATAAAAAACCCAAAAACGGAATTTTATTTTTGCCAAAAAAAATTTAATATAAGCAAATCAATTGTCTATTCTTTTAATTGGTAATCCAAACTTAAAAAAAAAGACTTAAATGAAGCAAAGAAACTAGGAATAAACGCATTATTAAATCACGATAACAAATTTCAAATAAAGTAGACAGCTCTGGCACAGAGGAATTTAACGAAAGAGATTGAAAAAAATTATGATCGAACTACTTAGATTAGTTTAAATGTTTGTTTGTGATGTAAAAAGACATCGATGCATCGAGCATTTTTCAGCGTTTTCCGATGTTTTTGTTGATGCCGATTCATCGATGTTGCATGGCGATGCATCGATGGTTTTGCAAAACATCGGCTGCCGCACTTTCAACACGCCATATTCGCCGCTCAGACAATGAGTTTATAGTAATTTGAGCAGTGTTTGCAATGCCTAAGTGAGTACATTTTTTAAATTGGTCAGAGATAGTATAGCTACAAGAAGGCTTACATACATATGTCTTTTCAAAGTTCTCATCAGAAAGACCTCTTGTAGCTTGTATTTATACTTTTAAGATAAAAACTGTTTAAAACTTTAAAACTCCTATGAAAGCATACATTTTTAAGAGAAAATGAGCTTCATTAATATTAGAAACTCTAGTTTTCTTTTAAAAATGGTATGGTTTTCAAACATTAGACATACATCGATGCATCGATGTTTCGATCCGATGTATCAACTAACATCGATGTTAAGTTTTGAAAACATCGCTGAGCATCGACATCGATGTTTCCACTCAAATTTACATCACTAGATCGAACTTCTTAGATGAACAAAAATCAAGGATTTAGTTCGTTCATTCAATTTAGAGAATCAATTGTTTGATCGAACTTATGTATTTTGAACTTTGGCAATACAACTCTGTGTGATTTTCACATTCTTCCTTTCTTAACTTTTTTGACAGCGTTAAGGACTGTTTGTTTAATTTTGTGCCTTCAACATTTAGTTATGGCTTCCGTGAAGAAACAGAAAAAGGCTTTGGAAAGCACCAATGCACGTTTGGCGCTGGTGATGAAATCCGGCAAATCCTGCCTGGGATACAAGCAAACGCTGAAGACCCTGAGACAAGGAAAAGCCAAACTCGTGCTCATTGCCAGCAATACGCCATCTTTGCGAAAGTCCGAAATCGAATACTACGCCATGTTGGCCAAGACTGAGGTGCAGCACTACAGTGGCAGCAACATCGAATTGGGCACCGCCTGCGGCAAATACTTTCGTGTCTGCATGATGTCCATTACTGATCCTGGAGATTCGGACATTATTCGTTCTTTGACCGACAATTAAATGAATGAATTTAATTTTAAGTTCACGAAGAATTGTTGCGAAATAAACAAAGTTCCTTTTAATTGTACACTCATTCAAGTAATTGTTTTGATTGAATGAAAATTAAAAAAGACTTCTTTGTTTAAATATTTTTTCTTTTTTTAAATAATATTTTTGGTACAAGACTGGAAAGTCACCTCAGCAAAAATATAAATCAACACTGATAAAAAGAATGGTAAAGGTCTATTAGCCGGTGCCAGCGGTAAAAATGGAAAATAAATATTCACACAGAAAGAGGTCAATTAATGATGAATTTTGGCGAATAAATTTTTTGGGGGTCTTAACTAGTTTATTTTTTATTGAATTTCAAAATTTAAGAATAAATTTACTTTTTTCACTGTTGTTTTTGTTGTTTATCATGGCTGCTTTGGGTTTTGCATGGTTGCTTTTTGTTTTTCATGGTTGCTTTTCGATGATTCAACCGTTTACCAACACTGTTTTTTCAATGAAGACACTCATGCAACCGTAGTTAGTGCTATGTGCAAAGTAAGTCGCAGGCGAAAAATTTTTAAAAAAATAAAATCGCGCGCGCGCTTACCCATGAGTATACCACACCCCTCACCCATTTTTTTAAACTATTTTTAATCCATTTCCCTGCCTTATTTGTTTGAAATTTATACATCTTTACCACTCTTTAGGATGATGATGTTAATGACGATGATGTTTGATTTGACCAAATGCATTTATTAACTTTTCAGGACCACCAAGTTTTTTAAAAGAGATTGAGTATTTTCATTTGCATATTTTTTTTTCTTGTATATGCACGTTTTCAAATTGTTTCTGTTATAGTGTTATAGTGTTGAAAAACACGTTAAAAAATTACATGTGAGAAAATGTAGTGTTGGTAAACGTTTTATTAGTGACAACATGCACAAAACAACAATGCAATAGCTCATTTTGCATTGAATATATCTAAATTTCAAAATTCAATAAAAAATAAACTAGTTGAGACCCCCTAAAAATGTTTTCACCTAAATTCATCATAAATAGCCCTCTTTTTGGTTTTTTTTTTTTTTGCCACTGGCACCGGCTAATGGACTGTTACCAAAAGAATAATTGTTCTCTTAGACAAAAATTATTATTATTATTGGCTCGGAGAAAATTTTGTTGCTGCAATTTGGAAGATGCTTAAAAATAAAAAATATATCTTTTGAATCGTTGAAAATATTTGGTATATTCATATAAATGCAAAAGTTCTCAGAAAATATCATTGTTTTATGAAAAAAAATAAGATTTTATTTGATTTGCGTAATTATCAAGTTATTTATATTTATTCGCCCAAAGTTGTGAACAAATAACTTTCGGTAGCGCCCAACCCGATGGGCGTGGCAACTTCAAACTTATTAGGCTCAAGTGACTTAAATGTAAATAAGATTTTACCCTGGGGAAAGTTGAAGTTAAAAGAGTTAAGATTGCTGGGGCATTGCTGCTTGGCAAACATTTTTTTTCGATTTTTTATTTTTGCCATAATCTGGTGAATCTTAAAATTGTATTTTTTTTTGCAGCTACAAAACAGATGCTTAAAATCGATCATTTTTTGCCGTCATTTTGTAGAGCTCAAACCGAATAGGGGCACTGTTGGCTCAATACTTATTAAATAGATAAGAAAAAAAATTTTTGGTAACAAGGAAGAGTTCTAAGATGTATGCCTTCAAGAAGTATTCTTCTAGGTTTATAAATCTGTTAAAAATTGACTTGGGTATTAATATTTATAAAGCAGTTGAAGGAGTTGTAAACTTAAAACAAATTAAAGGTTCAATATAGAAAATAAAGTTCACGTTTAGTAAGCAAATCATTTGCTGATTTTATATATTTATTAAAAAAGCGCAAAATTCAATCAAAATAAAGCCAAGTAAAGGCAAAAAAAGTAAAAATGAAATACGAGTACTCGAAGCTAAGTGAGTTGACAAAAAAAGAGTCGATTGGAAATGACGACGTCGCTCCATATCAATTGTGCAATGCAGCCGGATTAAGAAACAATATACTTTTTGTATTGTTTCTTTTTTTATATTTTTTGTATTTTTAGCTAACGATTCACATATGGAGATATGTACATGCTGACATTCTGATAGCTATTAGACAGTCGTTAGAGCAAAAATTGAGGCAATAACTCGTCTAACGAATGCAGATTGAATATTAAAAGGCAACAACGCGAACGCGACACTGCAGCGATGATGACAAAACCCAATCCAATCCCTATCCCCAATTCAAAAGTGGCAGGAGGAGTTTGAAGAGCTGGCGGCTAAGCAGCTTATCGAAGTCGGTGTCGATGTCACCCGTCACCGTGTGCTAATGACGCCAGATGATGATGTCAAAGACACAATGGAAATGTCGCCATTCTGTTATAAAAGCCAGAATTCGATCAAACATCAACTGCAGTTTGATTCTGTGCGCGTTTCTGAGATAACTTCCCATCATGTTGAAGCTGGTAAATGTTTGTTAGGAAACATGACAATACAGATATTAAACATTCTTTTATTTTTTAGGTATTCCTTTTGCTCGCCGCCCTGCTCGCTCTGGCTGTGGCTGTGCCTGCTCCTGTTCCTGCTCCTGCACCTGGTCCGAATCCCAATCCACAATTCTAATACTCAGCAGGCTATCCAGCTGTGGCATATGCTTCTCCCTATGTCTACTATGGTTAAACGATTCCATTGTTGATCAAAATTAAATGAACAAATAAATAAAATCTGTTGAATGCATTTAGAAACTGAGAACAATTTTTAAATTTTTTTAAATTGCAATTAACAGGAGCCGTTGTCATTATACAGACGCGTGCGGAATAATAAGAACAGCATATGGTAAACAATTAATTTGGTAAAAAAAAGTGTTAAAAAACATAATTGTAATAAACCCTTATATAATTTGAATAGTACACACTTAAAGCTAAGTATATCCTAAAAGAATTCAAACTCTGCTGGGTCTATATCTTTTATAATGGCAATTTTGTTGTTAAGGGTAAGAAGATTAACGGATTGTCGTTACACTACATAAGATTTTAACAATTTATAAGTATACACTAAATTGCCTACATTTAGCATAAGCATGCTCCACTCCTTTTCCGGACTATTTAGACACATGTGGTTTCGTTTATAGAGGTAAATGCGAAAGCATCATCAGGAGATAGAAATATCCTGCACAAGTAGTTTCTTCATATTATTACAACGGTCCAAAATTTTTTGTCCATAGCATCTCGCACAACTCACACTGTATTATTTGCTGATGATTTCACTGGGTTATGGCTCGCTCAAATTAAATCTATTAATAAATTTTTATATTTGCTATTCTTGTAATCTAGTACAGTTGATTTTTATTATGTACTCAAATTTAAATAGATCACTGTACTATTGCTGAGTCCCTGGTCGAAAATCACATAGAAATGTATTCTTAGACATGTGGATCTGAAACATTTAGTCTTAAAATAGGTTCATTTAAATCAAGCAATTTTCATTTTAATTTCTCACTGATTTTTTAAAAAAAATTTCAGATTTATGTTTTTAAATTTCACAGTATTTTTTTGTGTTTATGTAAAACAAAATAAAAATTAATCAATTTATTACTATGAAACCTCGAGTCAAAAATATTAAATCTATAACGTTCTTTAAAAATAATAAAGAAATTTTATTAGTTTGTTATTTTGCCAGTAAAAAGATCAGATTCTTATATGGGCTTTCGCACAGTGTTTTTCGAAGCTGTTTCGGTTCAAACACTTTTGTGGTGTTGCTCATCACAAAACACATGATAGATAACACAAATGCACCGAATATATAAGTGTTTGAGGGAGTCCAATTTTTTTGTTTCTGAGGTGAGTGACATTTTTGAAGAGTTCTAACAGATAATAAAATGTTTCGTGTAAGATGGGCATCGAAATCAATGTTTATTTAAATTTACAATCGAATTAATTTTAGCATACAATATTCTCCTCTTTGATCTTAGAACTGTGTGTGTTTTAGAACTGAAAATCAGCCGCTACACAAAAACATCGGAACACATTTGCCAAGTACATGGCATCTGCACGATCCCTCGAATACAATTCCAATTGCTTGATCGTCAATCTCGTTAGCCAGAACCGCACAAGATATTGACAATAATAAAGTCAGCCGAAGGAAGGTTTCCGTCCACTTTAATAACATGGCGAATTATAAGCTAAGCGCTATGAACTAACGTTGTTTACAGCGCGAATCTTTGTATTAATCTGAGCTGCATTGTTTGGCAAATGTTGATGCACAGTGCTCTCAGACGGCATGCACACATGTATGTACATACGGCAACGTGATAAGAGTTCATTTAATATAATTTATATTGATGATGATTTTTCAATTTCAATCATGTACAATGCCTCTTATCAGCATTGCTCTCACTGGTACTTCCTGAGAATATATTTGAAAGCGATATTGATTCGCGCTCTCGTTAATATCGATCGTCAAATTTATCGAGCTATCGTGCTAAGGATAAGCTGTGGTGACGATTCTGCACATAGAGGGAGTATTGTGCAGCCTCTACCGGTAGCAGCTTGAACTTCAAAATTGTTTGTTTCTATTTGTGTTCTATCTGTGCTACTTCCGCAAAATTGCAGCCTCTAGCGGTAGCATCTTGAACTATGAAATTGTTTGTTTTTATTTATGTCCTATCTGTGCCACTACCGCAAAATTTCAGCCTCTAGCGGTGGCAGCTGGAACTATAAAATTGTTTGTTTTTATTTGTGTCCTATCTGTGCCACTGCCGCAAAGTTGCAGCCTCTAGCGGTGGCTACTAGAACTACGAATTTTCTTTTTATTTGTGTCCTATCTGTCACTACCGCAAAATTGCAGCCTCTAGTGGTGGCAGCTAGAACTATAAAATTGTTTGTTATTATTTTTGTCCTATCATGCAAGATTCCGCAAAATGTTAGCGCCACCTATTGAAAAAGAGGCAAATTAAACGCTCAGTGCCTTCTAGTGTACTAATTGAAATGTAGTTCTAAATATCAACCAAGGGACTCGCATTAACTGTTCTAAGTTTGTCATTTATGGAAACTCTAAACTTGGTGTTATACAGCATATTGTGTTGAGTTCGGCATTTGAATTTCTGTAATACTTGCATTGGCTATGGGGTGCTACTCTTACTGTACTACAGCACGAAAGCTTTTAATTCCCCAACTTCCTGTTGTCGAAAGCTTAAATGAAATAATAACTACAATTACCCCTGTCAACATTTCGAAGGAAGCAAAATGTTGCGCAACACAACCAAAAAACTGTCTCAATGTTGGATTGGAGCCACGAAGTTGTAGGTTTCCTTTTTAGATGAGATCGTGTGGCCTACGAAGTGTCGGATAGATATAAAGGATGCCAGAGGAGTCATAAGTTGCAATGTCCTTCAGTACAATTTCTGATTTCGCAGTGATTTGAGCTCAGCGCGCTTAAAAATCAACAACAATCGAATGCGAATTCGGATGCGAAGTGCGTGTGGCTTCTTCGTAAGCCCGAGAAGGAGCGTGTCCTGAGCGACAGGACATTGCAGTTTCAGTTCATTTTTGGCACTCGCCTACAATGGATCACGAATCGCGACAAACGCTTTGGACATCATTAGTCAAAGCAACGCGAATACGAGTGAATACGAGTGTGAATGTAAATGTGAGTGCGTTGTGAAGGACGCACAAAAAAGAACAGTTGTGTGTGTTAAGGATATGTTGCCGGAAATGTTATCATTCTTATTTCTGAGTTCGCTAGTGTAACAACAAAAAATAAAAGAAAATATAGAAAGAGCACAAAAGGAAAGAACAACCGAAAAACAGCTCAAAAGGAGGGAAACAAAAAATGATTATGATGATGGTGCCGCTGAGGCAGCCACTGTCTCTGCCCCTTTGCCGCCCCCTGCCCCTCTCGCTGCCCCTAATCCAGTCCTTGCCTCAGTCACAACTTCAATGGTTGCCCATGGCAATGATGTCATCATGCTTTTGTGCCCATCAAAGTGAAAGTGTTGTTGCTGCTGCTACCGCTACAATTGCGGCTCATGGCGACACATGAGCCATCAATTTGGCCAACTGTCAACTATCAACGTTTTTTGGCCACAGTCATGTGCCATTATCCTGCAAGTGAAAACAAAAGTGTGCGCAAGCCGAAAAGTAACAATTAAAAAACAAACACCAACAATTACAACTTTATCTAAACACAAATTAGGATTACTTCAAAACAAATCATCAACTCAATTTAAGGATTATAAGCAATTAAATATGGATAACTTATTATTATTATTATGCTGTCTGCTGCAGCTGACCAGAAATGGTAAGAATTCACCTTGTATATTGACTCCATTAATGCTGGATTTATTACATTGCAAATTAATGTTTATATTTACATTAAATCAGTGTATGCAAATTGCATTTTGAATTAAAATTTCAAATTGACATTTTTATTTTGATGGCAGCAATATTCGGCTTAAATAAAGTAGTGCATAGCTTTAGGCTGCAATACAAATACTTGAATTTTGAAATTAATTATTTGCTAAACTTACCTAAAATTTATATTAATTGAAAATATAGAATTTATAGGGGAAAATATTGAATTGTATTTGAATAAAAATTTTAAATTGTGTGTCACCTCCGACAATTTTTGACATTTTGATGGCAGCAATTTTCGGCTTAAATAAAGCAGTGCATACTTTTAGGCTACAACACCAGATTTTTTGAAATTAATTATTTGCCCACTTTCGAATAATCTGTTGACTAAACTTAAAATGAATTGAAAATTAAGAATATGAAAGGCAAAATATTTAATTTATTTTTGACATTTTGCTAAGCAGACCCGTATGAATTTTCCAGTTTGACTTTGCCTTTAATGCAGAATAATATTACCTTTTTAGTTTTTACAATATTTATTGTCTGTTACAATATTTATTGATAAACATTAAAAGTTGAAATATATATATTTATATGCTGTAAAATGTGTACATCTGTATATCTGGGTATTTGTACGTTCTATTTCACCTAAGATCTTTTTATATATGTATATAAATATACTTGAAAGACACTATTTTTGATTATTTGATTGTATATAAATAGATCTCAGAGATTTCATATATTAAATGAAAACCAAAATATGTAAGTGGCTTTCCATATTATTGCCCAAAAAATGATGAAAATTATTTTTTTAATTTAAATTTATTTTCTTTGTCGTCTTCAAATACTTTGACAATAATTAAATAAAAAATAAAGAATTATAAAAAAATACCGATCTTGTCAGCCATGCAAAAAAAAATAGCTGTCACAACTTATCGGGAAAATATACATGTACCTTATGAGGTCACTAACCTCTTTATTTATGACATAATTGTAATAAAAATTCCCTGTGCAAGGCTACAAACATGTTTTTTGCTCCAGGCAAAACTGCACATTCCCCAAGCAATAAAACTGTCCACAAGATACTTATTAAAAAATGTTATTTTCTTGAATAATTTAAGGCTTTAAAGTAGATTGGTCTTCCCATGAGCTGCGTTTAGTTTGGAACTATAATTAAAAATGAGAAAGATTACATATAAAATAGTTTATAAAATTGTACTTTTATAAACGAAATTCTACACAATTAAACCAAAAGTTTATATAACTTAATTCTAGAAAAATGCTTTCCACTTTTCAGAAAACAAAAAAGTTTCTTAAATTTATTTATAATTTGGGAAGCCACAAAATTTGCAGCTCTTGGGAACAAAACATTGCGTGCTGTGAATTTATGTATGAGATGACCCACAAATTGGCAATAAAAATTCTAGAGCAATAATACTATATAACTATTACCTCAATGAGCATGAAATTAAAGCATTGCGTAATGTTCAAATTAATATATGTAAGTGAAATGAATAAAATTGAAAGCTGAATGAAATGTGAACTAAAAAGAAGTGGAATTTATATTTCTACTACTATTCTACAAAGTTTTATGCACCATTCAAAGTGTTTATTCATAAGAATTCAAAGAGAAGATTGTGGAATTTGTAATAAATGTGCCAGTTGAAATGTATATGACAAGCTGGAAAATGTTATTGGATTGGTCAGTTATGTAGAGAAGATTTTTTCCGGGGAAAGCCATGATATGCTTGTAAACGAGTTTTGTGCATTTTCCTCTATCACTGCTTTCATTCATATTCAGCTCAAAGGGAAACGAAGATAAGGGAATGGAAATGGGAGTGGAAATGAAAATGGAAGCCAATGCAGTTGGCTAATTAAATCAAAAAGAAAGTCAGCTGCTTTTCAGTTTTTTATGGGACTACTTTCAGACTACTGCTAGTTGCCAGTTAATTTTGTTGCCACAAATTCCTTATTTTCTTACTTACATATTTGCAACTATTGTGATAAATTTAATGCACATTTTTGCAGCAGCTGCAGTTATCGGAGTCGGAGTCGGGCCATTCGAGAGTCCTTCCGCCAGTGCCGCAGGGGGTGAGGAGGGAACATTTTCGCCTTTGTCGTTGCCATTGCCATCGGCTCTCATTCTGACGCCATCGACGCCATCAATAACGCATTTTGTAAATGACTCCTTCATCATCTTTTGCAAAACAGTACAAAAGGATATCGACACCAAGTGGCGTGATCCCAGAGGCCAAACCCGTGAGAACACCAAAGGACGTGTCCACATCGAAAAGAAGACGGG
This sequence comes from Drosophila subquinaria, assembly GCA_037043405.1. Lineage (NCBI taxonomy): Eukaryota > Metazoa > Arthropoda > Insecta > Diptera > Drosophilidae > Drosophila > Drosophila subquinaria. The sequence continues at coordinate 12,000 of JBAMBL010000404.1, read as the reverse complement.
TAAGCAAGACAGACAGACTGATAGACAGACAGACAGACAGACTCTCATAAATGCTGTAAGTTATGTTAAAGTAGCCAGTTCACTGTGCACAAGTCCAGCCACATTTACAGACTCCCTCTCTCTCTGCATCTCATCTAGGTCTGCTGGCCCTCGTCTTTGAGCATATTTCACTGGACGATAAGGGCAACTGGACTTGTGAAATGGACTCAGCTGCTGCACGGGAAGCAACAAAATCATTTGAGCTTCTCGTAAATCGTAAGTTCAACTATTTATGCAACTAAAATTGATGCTCGTAAAGTTTGAAAAGATTCATTAGAATCCAGGCATCGTTTACACAACGAAACCAAATTAAAAATTGTTTTTGTTGCATGGAATTTTATGCATGTTGTTTACTAATTTGAGGTCGCTGATTTCAAATCTACCCTCAATTGTAGCTTTAGTTTTTGAGATACAGCTTTCAAAGAGTTTATGAAACAGGTGTTATTTGATTCCATTTGGTGACCTTTGACCCTCAAATGGTATGTAAAACATGTGTAAAGTCTGTGAGATTATGGGCGATTGAGAAAAAACCCCATTTTAAGTATCAAACGCTAAGGATATGGCGAGATAGATAGATTAATAAATAAATCATCAATTATAAATTATAAAATATATAATGATCAAAAAAACCTTCCGAAATAGTTTTACCCTAACTTGTTATCTGTTACTCGACCAGCCCTATTGTGGTTGATTTCCAAATGCTTTTTTTTAATACAAAATTTAAGCTGATACACACAATCTTCAGATCTGAAATCAGCACTCCGATATAGTATAATACTATTCATAAAATTTCATGCAACAAAAATGCTGTTCCCTTGAGTTATAAAAAGAAGAACTGTTTTCAGCAAAGCTCTAAAACCAAAGGTGTTTTTTAATTTAAAATTAAAAAATAAATTCTTTTTTCCCATTTTTCTTGGTTTTTCTTAAACCTATTAAATATTTTAATAAAAAAATGCTCAACTTCTTAAACATTTTTATTTAGGTTTCAAATTTTGTTCATGTTTAATGAAAAATCAGACCTGCTTTTCATCCATTCAAAGTGAATTCAATCCACAGAATTATGCCAAAATGAGCTGGTCAAAGAATAAAAAAAGATTTTATAAAATTTCTCAAATATGACACATTTATTCGTTCTAATTTAAGAGTTTAGTCTTTCGTAAGGCCCGTTTTTTCAATGTCTAAATAAGGTGTTTGATAGCTATTGAAAATGTATTTTGACGTAAAATGTATAGAAATTACTGTCAAATTTGAAATTATGTCTTAGATACAGTTTATTTGAGTGAGATGAAATCATCGCTCAATTCACTGGCGTCCGATGCCATGAGAATAATGTCACATTTCTTGTCCGAATTTTTGAATTTAGAGTTGTCGAGAAACTTTTATTGTTTGCCGCGCCAATAACTTTTAAATTTTGTTAAGCTATACAATATCAATTATTATATAAATAAATTGAATTATATAAATTAAATAAGAATTAAAATGATAATTTGATATTCTGCAATGATAAACTTTAAAAAGTTTCTAAACAAACCCTTGGGAAATTTAATCTGAGAAGGGGCCAACCCTAGCAGCCTAGTTCGAAAAGGTTGGTGAACATGCTAAAAACTATAAATTACTCGAAGTTCTGTGGCACGGAGAAATTTTCGAAGTGGAATTGCTTTTCTCTGAAATCGCTTTCACTAGTGATTTCTGTGGCATGCCTGTATAAGTACATTGAAAAAACGGGCCTAAGACTTTCTTCACTCCATCCAAAAATCTAGTTCTATTTAATCTTACTTTTATTCACTTTTTATGCACTATAATTCGTTGAAATGTCTTTAACTTGACATTTTCAAGATGCAACTTTGACTCCATTTCGAATGCAAATCCCTAAACAACTTGCAAACAATCCTGATTGCATTTCTATCTCTTTGCCACGGTATAATCCTTCTTATTCCCAGCTCTTCATGAACAAAGCTCTAGAGATTCTTGTTTTTAACTTCATTCCAGAAATAATGTTGTTGAATTGTCTTAAAAGTGCAAATTTGACTTCATTTTGAATGCAAGTCTTTTATCAAAGTTAAACAGTTCTGATTGAGTTTAACATGGGGAAATTCTTTGTTAAAGTCAACATATTTCTTACTAATATGTTTAACCAGCTGCTTGACTATTTATTGACAATTGAGCGATAACAGTTTTGAACAATTTGTCCTTTCGTCTCGCTCGACTGGGCAAACAGAAAAGATCTCGTTCGACAAGACGGAGCAAGTGCAATCAGTGCGCGAGGGACGCGATGCGATGGTCAATTGCTTTGTGAAGGGTCAACCCGCACCGGAAGTCTCTTGGCTGCACAATGGCGAATATATAAACAGTTAGTAAAACACTAGAGAATATATTGCATGTTAAATCAACTAAAACTTCATCCTTCCTTCCTTCCTTCCCTTCAACCATCTAGCTGTGAACTCAACGAAACATAAACGTCTATCCGATGGACTGTTCATCAGGAATGTTAGTCAATCGGATGCCGGGGAGTATACTTGTCGGGCCATGAGAATCACACCCACGTTTTCCGATTCCGATCAAATAACGATACTGCTAAGGATACAGCGTAAGTGAGAGAACAATGATTAATTAACTACTAGTTACTGCTCGCCATGGGGTTTCCCCATTTCCCCATTTCTCCTTCCTCCTCTTTCGATTCCCATTCAAGTTGTAATTGCTATGATTTCACTCATTAATTTGTTAAATGCAGCAGCCTTCAATTGCACATTCTGATACGGTAGATGCTCACAAATAAGAGCCATCATATATTTTAATCATTCAGAAATGGGAAATATAATATAAATGCACTGAAATATCTTCAGAGAAAGAAATGAGTCTTTCATTCGAATAATTTGTATACATATAAATAAAAAGTAGAAAAAAAATATAAAATAAAAATAGTTACAAAAAAATCTCTTTTTAAAAAAATACTAAAACAAATTTCAAGCATACATTTTGTTTTTTAAGATTAAAAAAATGTTTCAAGAATGTTATTCTGAATATACCAATTTAGGCATTGCCAGTAAATGAAATATATGTATGTATTATATTAGATAATATTTTGGAAGCATTAGAAAATAAAATAATATTTATAAAAACAATCTGAAAAATGCACTCTGGTATACTGACATATTGCCAATATATAGGATTGTATAAAAATCATAAAATTAACAAAAACAACCTTAAAACTTGCTCACGTAAGAGCAAATGTTAGAAAATATTAAATAGAGTCCATTTATCAGGTATGCCACAGAAATCTCTTCCACTTGAATTTCACGTCAATTTCATTTCCAATCACCTGAACAATTTTGGGTGAAACGAAATCATCGCTCAATCCACTGTCGTCCGATGCCTTACGAATAATGTCACAATTTTTGTCCGAATTTTATAATTTAGAGTTGTCGAGTAACTTTTATTGTTTGCCGCGCCAATAACTTTTAAATTTATTTAAGCTACACAATATCAATTATTAAATAAATAAATTAAAAAATATTAATTAAAGAAGAAATAAAATAAATCCTTCTATTCTGCAATGATAAACATAAAAAAGTTGCTAAACTAACCCTTGGGAAATTTAATCTGAGAAGGGGCCAACCCTAGCAGCCTAGTTCAAAAAGGTTGGTGAACATGCTAAAACGTATACAGGCATGCCACAGAAATCTCTTTCACTTGACTTTCACGTCAATTTCATTTCTCCGTGCCACAGTCCAATCACCTGAACAATTTTGAGTGAGATGAAATCATCGCTCAATTCACTGGCGTCCGATGCCATGAGAATAATGTCAAATTTTTTGTCCGAATTTTTGAATTTAGAGTTGTCGAGTAACTTTTATTGTTTGCCGCGCCAAAACCTTTTAAATTTTTTAAGGCTATACAATATCAATTATTATATAAATAAATTGAACTATATAAGTTAAATAAGAATTAAAATGAAAATTGGATATTCTGCAATGATAAACTTTAAAAAGTTGCTAAACAAAGCCTTGGGAAATTTAATCCGAGAAGGGGCCAACCCTAGCAGCCTAGTACGAAAAGGTTGATGAACATGCTAAAAACTATAAATTACTCGAAGTTCTGTGGCACGGAGAAATTTTCGAAGTGGAATTGCTTTTCTCTGAAATCGCTTTCACTAGTGATTTCTGTGGCATGCCTGATAAATTACTCGAAGCTCTGTGGCACAGAGAAATTTTCGAAGTGGAGTTGCTTTTCTCTGAATTCGATTTCACTTGTGATTTCTGTAGCACGCCTGTATAAATCAGTTTTTATTTTTTGAAAAGCTTTTTAATAAATAAAGATATCTTATTTTTAAAAAATTAGCATACTGTCACAAATAAGGAAACTTTTCATATAAATAAGTTAAAAATTTCAACATTTTAAATGTTTGTATTACTCGATTGATTTTATTTTGTGAGTGTTTACTGTATGCGATAAACTAGGATGGCCAACGCTTGCTCTGAAAGCCAACTAACACCCAGTTTCTGCCATTGCCATATGTCAGCCTTCATTAGAATCCTATTGGATATTCCAATCCTTTACCCCCCTCCCACCCTTCACCACCTCTTACCCTCGCATATTTGAGTCTTCGTTGGCGTTAAAAATTTTACTAATGACTGCCGACTATTGACTGTGTCGTTGTGCAAGTGACCCGCAACCCGCAGTGCAGCCCGGACTCTGGACTGTGGACTGTGGACAGTCAGTCCGTTTGGCTCAAGAGCAAACATCAGCAGCCAATGGCAAGAGAACCGAAACTAATTTGTAGCTATGTTGAAATGCTGCAATATATATGTTTGCATTTCCTGAGCAATAAACCTCAATGAGCCCCAGTGACAGCGATAGCGACAAACGACAAACGACAACGAGGACCAGGACGGGGACGGAACAAGGACAACCATGAAATGCTAAAATGTGCCATCAGTTTACGCTTCAATGGAACTCGCTTGCAACTCAAAAAAACCCAAATGAAACGAAAAAAGTGTAACTGATGTGCCGTGTGCGGCTTCTGGCTGGGGATTTGCTAAGACAACGACAAAGTGCAGTTGGCACAGTGGGCAAAATGATCGATTTAGCGCTAACTCACGCTCAAAAATGCGAAATTTTGCAAAAATTTAATTTTATCTATATTATTTATTAATTATTATTTTTTATCATAATTTGTATCCTCATTTTTTTTATTATTTGATTACTTACAATAAAATGATCTAAACTTAAATAAAAAATATCCGATTTAAATACATTTTATAAGAATTCAATATTTTCAAACTGAAAAGATACAAAAAAATTATGAAAAAATACATATTTAATTCTCTTTTCATTTACATAAAATTATCTTAAATTAAATTCAAATTGGAAAATATACTGTTAAAATAAATTGTACAGGAATTTATAATTTTCAAAGTGAAAAGAACTGAAAATACATTATTAAAATAAATTTGGTAAGAATTTATTATTTTCAAACTGAAAAAATGCTTAAAAAAAATTATGAAAAATAGATATGAAATTAACTTTTTATTTGATTATTCACAATAAAATGATCTAAAATTAATAACAAATTGGAAAATATGCAATTAAAATAAATTTTATAGGAATTTAAAATTTTTTAAGTTAAAATCCTATTACTATTAAAATAAATTATATAAGAATTTATTATTTTTAAACTGAAAAAATGCTACAAAATTATGAAAAATAGATATTAAATTAACTTTTCATTTGGTTATTTTCAATAAAATGATTAAAAAAAATCAAATTGGAAAATAATATATACCAAAAAATAATTTTTTTTAGAATTTAAAATTTTTGAACTGAAAATTACAAGTACGAAGAATAATCCTTTTAAATTAATTTAATAAAGTTTTCAATATTTTTGGATTACTATGGTGTATTTATATTTAAAATATGGAAAGTTTCGTATTTTAACATATTTTTTTTCTCAATCAACTTGTTGTATAAAAAATACTGTTTATTTTAAAAGGTTACATTTATTTTCAAATAAATAGAAAATGAATAATATCATTTTACATAAAAAGTGATGAGTAAGAAATCCGCTAAATTGTTAACGTCGCCCACTGTGCATCGGTTTGCTCTGCGCTCTTGTGTCACGACGAGCTGCGGCTCAGATCAAACACAGGCAGCTGCTGGACGAGCATGCGGGTCACTTGCCCCACCCATCGCTACCCGTCTCTAACCCGCTCTGCATCTCTGTGTCCATCGTTGCATCGTTGCAGATAAGCCCCACTGGTTCTATAACGAAACGCTCCCGATTCAGTACGCCTATGTGGGCGGTGCCGTCAACCTGAGCTGCGATGCGATGGGCGAGCCACCGCCATCATTCACCTGGCTGCACAACAGCAAGGGCATCGTTGGCTTCAATCATCGCATCTTCATGGCCGACTATGGTGCGACTCTGCAGCTGCAGATTCGCAACACCAGCCAGTTTGGTGACTACAAATGCAAGGTGGCCAATCCTCTGGGAATGCTCGAGCGCGTCATCAAGCTGCGAATGGGCGCTAAGCCCATCGGCCCCACCCGCTTCCAGCTGAAGCGCCTCTATCCGGACGCCTTCGAACTGGACCTGCGAACACCGCGCATGACCAACGTGTCCGATGAGATGCAAATCTTTGGATACCGTGTCGCATACATGAGTGAGAACGATTTCAAATACAGCGCCGGCAATTGGAGTCATGCCAAACAGCGCGATTTCTCCTTCCATCGTGGTAAGCTATCTCTATCCATTTATCAATAAATTTTCAATCTTTTGGCGATTATTTTTCCAATCTCGATGCATACCAAATCGAGTAATTTTAAGAATTTGAAATCGATAAGAAATAAATTCAATTCCAGTCTCTGCAAAATTAAGTTGTCGATTTTGCTGAATTTTTGGCACAAAAGTAAAATTCTTTCAATGCGAAAATATAAATAATTTGACAATAAGTTTAAATTTCATCAAATGAAAAGTGGCGAAGTTGTACACAACAGTTTGTCAACCATGTTCCACTTAATAGCTGATATATTGTGAGCATAGATTTTTTAAAAAAGCTTTTTGCGCATTAAAACAGAATAAAGGAATTGTTTTACGATTTTTTTAATCCATTTTGCCGTTTGGGGGATATTTTTAGAAGTCCTTTTTCTTAAAAAATGCATTTAACCTTGGTCACATAAAGTGGGAGAAGGTTTTAAAATTTACTTTATTAATTATTCCCTCATAGAAATAATTGTAATATTTTTATGTTTATTCAATTTTAGCATGATTTTAAAAAAATAAGCCTAACGGTAATCGAATAAAGTGGATAGTTTCCATATATTTTCCAGAAATGCGATTAATTTAAAAAATAATAATTTTTTGGGATCAATTTGGAAAAACGAATTTTAATGGCAGGATAAAGAATTAGAATAAAATGTTGGTTAGCAACGTTTCTATTTGTTTGTAGGTGAGTTTTGGCTGACTCGAAGTCTGATTAATGTCAACACAAAGGACTAGCTAAGCTTTACAGCTATTTTGTCACTTTTGCAACTTAGAATTCTCAACTGGTGTCTAGTGTCTCAAATGTGACATTAGGCTTGGATCGCTGGTCAAGTCAGCACAACGGCACTGATGATAGAGACTGGCACCTCTTGAAACAGCTGTATACCGAGCCTTGTTCTTTGAATTCTGCAAGTGTTTTGCTGGTTGATGTTGACATTAATCAGACCTTAAATCAGCTAAAACTCATCTAAACATTTTAAAGGTATTGTTTGTCAAAAAGATTAAGTTTCCGAGTAGTTTAATAAGTTGGTTTTAAAGTTGATTGAATGAAAAGTACACTGCTTTTCTGCTTGGATTATATATAAATTTATTTTTTTTGTTTTTATAATTTTGCTTAATGATGTTAATGATACAATTGAATATATTCCTCGCAGGGCATCGTTTCATCATACCCCATTTAGAGGGAAATACGACATATTTGATGCGTGCCGCATCCCGGAATCTGGCAGGACTAAGCGATTGGAGTAACGTTAAGATATTTGCAACTGCAACCGCTGCAAGTTGGAAATGGCAACTGGGAAGCTGCCACATGCTAATAATTGGACTCGCTTTGATATGGCATTGAAAACATTTGTCATTGTTTATTATTGATTATTGATTATTGATGAAGCAAGTTAACTCTGGACTAAGTTAATATTGATACTGTTATTGTTGCTGATTTTGGCACCCTGTGTTTATGTGTATCTTCTGTGATAGAATTTTGTGTGCAATTCACTTACGAGTATCTCCGAATGAAATGAGAGAGACTGCTTTGCTATGTTCATCCATTGCCAACATTTCTCTTGCCAACATTCTCTAATTTCATTCATCCATGATTTGGCTTTTGATTTGTAAAGACAAAGAAACATCTAGAGATACATTTAACAAAACAAAAAAAAACATTTGCATTGTTTACTCTACTTTAAACGAGTACTAGTTAAATTTAAATTTAGCTTACTCTACATCAATGTTGTTCATGCGAATCTTAATAAATATTTTTAGCATTTAAGAACTTCCCACAAGAAAATAAACCTAAAGACACTTTGATGAAATTTACAAAAAAGTCCAAATTATTGATACAAAAATGAAAAGATAGAAACAAAATATAAAATATAAAATGAATATTGTGTAATAAATAAAAGAAACCGCAAATCGAATCAATATTAGATGTGGATTTATATTAGCTTAATTATTAAAAATATAAATAAATGAAAGCAAATCGAAACCAAAACAGAGAAAATGATAATGAAAATAAACAATTTAGCTTATAAGTAATATGAGAATAAATTCAATTGAATGTGTAAAGCTGTGTTTTGTGGCCTCAGGAAATGGGAAGAGATGTTGAATATTCCTAGTTTATTACGCACTTCACTTCTTATTATATCCTTGATTTAAAAGAAGCTCGTTTTCTTTTTTCCTGTATAAGGTAGGGCTTGGAATAGATGTAACTATGGAAACAGCTGGACATCCCTTAAGGCTGCACTCTACTCGTCGTATACTTAATAAGTTGCCAGTTGAGCTACCACCTGATTGTTAGCTTAATCTATGCAACGCTATTAAACCCTTAAGAAGCATAATAAACTAGCTCATAAAAGTCAATAAACCAGTCAAATTGCTTAGCATTTACACCAGTTCAGCATAAATCTCAGTTTCGGCAAAAAAACACATTACGTAAACGCCATGCGGATGAATAAGTACAATAAATGGAAAGACTTGAGGCCGTTTGAGGCATTTTGGCAGGATGAAGGATAAAGTTAAGTGACATCGAGCCAACGCTATTTGCGTAAGCCCAAAGACATTGTCAGCTATAAATGAACATTAACGCTATCGGCTGTAATAACTTATTGTCTGTATTTTATTTTATCCCACGTGCATATACATATATATTTTTAAAGCCAGCAAATATTACAGGTCAACGCAATTCCGGCCACAAACGTGACAACGAAAGGCAAAAAAAACGATGAAAAATAAAATAAAAATGTTCGCATTAAATAAATAAAAGGTGGGCGTTACTGTCACGCCCAGTTGGGTAAATACAAGTAAAGAGGGAGACAGAGAGAGAGAAAGATTTACAGATGAATCGTTGCATATAGACGCGTAATGTTCAGATTATTAAATCACAATTTATTGAAAATTTCCCATGTCCTTAACTGACAGATTTTGACTTCCACTTCGACTTTTAAAACGCTTTTCGTTTTTCCGGCCAAATGGACAATCTGCAACATCAAAGACTGATATTAAATCAAGTCATGTATCTGAAATTTCAATTATTTTCATATATAACGAACTCTCGATACCCTGGCATATATAAAAGAGTATTTATTTTATGTCTCTAATTTCTGTTTTATATTAAGATTTTCTACAAAACAAAAAACAAACCTGAGATCATACCTGTTAAATAATGATAAGCAATCATAATCATTAGTAATTAGATTATTTTTGTTTAAATGTCGAACTAATGATTAAATTACGATTATTATTTTGAGTATTCGGATTATTTTTGATTTTTTTCTGATTATTTATTCCTTATTATTTATGGCTATTTAGTAATAATCAAATTATTTTAAATTTTCAAAATCCAATTAGCCAAAATAAACAATAATAATAAATCAAAAATAGTCCGAAATAATCAGAAAGATTTTTTATTATTTTTTTGGATTATTTTTGAATAATTGTAATAATTTTAGATAATTTCTGATTTTTTATAATCGTAATCACAAATTTTTCACTACGATTATTTCCAAAAATAATCTAATTGATAAGTAAATCTAATCAAAACTTAACAGGTATGCCTGAGATTTAAATTGAGCATCCGATTCATTATTCCATAGGCAGCTAAATGAAACATTTTCTACAGCAAGGGAATTTCCATTATTAACATTTTACTTTCAAAATATTAAAAAGAATTTATACAAATTATTCAGTTTAGTATTTTTCTATAAATGATAAAAATCATACACGATTTTTAAATAATCATGTATAAATATTCTATCGTAAATTTGTAAGAAATATTTTAAATGTTTAACTTAAGATATTCAATTTATCCAATTCAAAATCTAATCATTGCCTGGCAAATTGATGAAAATAATTGACATTAACAAGTTGAGCAGCTGAGACTTAAATGGATTTTGTAATTAACCAAAGTACTTGACTTGTTCTTGTTGCCTGGAGCTGTGACTGTGACTGGAACTGTCCGGAGCAGTCCGGCCAGGAGAAGGACTCCGTAATAGCCCGGAGTCAGGCAATGCATTTGCATGGAGGATCCAATGGCCATTATTTACGATTATCGTAGTTTCTCATGTGCGCAGTTTGTGTGGCAATTAATGGTTTTTTATTGATAATACATGCGAGTATTTGTGGATACTTGAGGCTCCATTTGCATGGGGAAAAATGGCAAAAAATGGGAAAATCAGTAAACATTATTACCTGGCCATCAGCGACAGATGATAGTCGCAGTGTGCATGGTGAGAACGATACGACACGTCGGCTGCTGTTGGCTTTTCTGCCGCAATCGTTACGGTTTATTTTAATTAAAATTTACAATTAATATTTAATGAGTCAGTAGAGTGACACCCTGAGAGGCAGCAAGCATCCAGAACGACAAGAGGAGCTGCAACAGAAGCAACAGCCACCGCAACCAACACGTTTATATTGATGCACATCAAATTGAATCTCCAATGAGAAGGATGCATGGATGCTAAAGATCTCTGCGTCATGGTAATTTTCTGAAAAGTAATTTATGTCACAGCCGCAGCCACAGCAAATTGAATATACTCGTAATTTGTCGCATCATCTGATTGTGAGTGATTTCCAGTTACAGTTGATTTCAATGGTTAGCTTTTTGCATGCTTTATAGGTAGGACTTGCACTTATGATTGTAAATAATAATAAAAATAATAAATCATGCCGTCAGCACATAATTGATCAACATGATTGGCAAATTGATATAAATGCACTCTGAATTGATATTTAACATTTCTGAAACATACTCAGATATCCGTTATACCCTATAATTAGTTTTAAGATACATATATTATTTTATTCTTTTTAAATAGTTTTCTTCTGTTTCTCTTAACTTAGATTATAATCTTTCAATCTGTATTTAATAAGTACTTTAAATTAGCTAGCCTCCCAGTATAAAGACATCAACATTAATTAAACCGCAAGTCATCAACAAATCATTAAGCTGTCAATTTGGAAACTTTGCCGATAGGTATAATAAATGCTTAATAACTTATTTACGAGCAGCAAAACAAATAGGGCCAAGCATGTAGATAAATTTCAAATTGATTGCAGCCACTTTGCTTCAGTATGAGTTTGTATCTATGTACATACCAGATACATATGTATGTGCGAGTGTACACAAGATGTTTGGGTTGTAATAAATTGTATCTTTCGCGAGTTTACATAGAATAAATAGTCTGAACATACAGATAGATTAC
>JBAMBL010000402.1:0-11109 GCA_037043405.1 Drosophila subquinaria | reverse complement strand
ACTGCGGTCAACTTGGAAAAAAGCCAACAACATGAGCTTTTTGCTAGCGATGGCAAATTTGCAAAAACATCGCAAATAATCCACAACTGTTGCGCAATTGTTAAGCATAAATTAATAACTTGCGAGCAATTTTATAATTATTATAGCTATTTTAGCCTAGAAATTATTTATTTACACAAAACATTGCTATGTTAAGTTCAAAGTGATTAACAGAAAAGCTCAGTTGAGTATCGTTTATCTGTCGGTATCGATAAGTACACACGCTTATCGATAGCAAAGCTCGCTGCTGCGTAAGGCGCGCAGCTGATTTTGGTCTTTGCGATTGTCGTTTTCTTCCCGTATTTTCAGTAGTTTCCAAGCCGTTGCAGAAGAAATATAATTCTACAACGTTTATTTTATTATCGCCTGATCGTATAATTTAATTAAGCTAAGTGAACGACATGTTCAAGTTGTACGTGCTTACCTTGTCGCTGCTGCTGACGCTGCAGCTTTGCAAAGGGCTTGAATTTCACGATTGCGGCTCAAAGACGGGAAAATTCACTCAAGTTACCATCGAGGGCTGTGACACTACAAAGTCCGAATGCGTACTCAAAAGGAATACGAATGTATCAATATCCATAGACATTGCTCTGGCTGAAGTCGCTTCAGCGGTGAAGACTGTCGTGCACGGCAAAATTCTAGGCATCGAGATGCCCTTTCCCCTGTCGAATCCCGATGCGTGCGTTAACAGCGGCTTAAAGTGCCCGTTGGAAAAGAATGAAACCTATCGATATACCGCTACATTGCCCGTACTGAAGAGTTATCCGAAAGTCTCGGTTCTGGTCAAATGGGAGCTACAGGATCAGAATAATGTTGATATCGTGTGCGTCGAGATACCCGCTAAAATACAGTAAAAAGATTACTCAACGTTTCACTGTTAAATTTGCATGACTGTATTTCTTATTGTAATCTAATAAAGAAAACTAAAATTTAACTGACATTGTGTTTGTGTGCGTGTGTGAGTGTTCGTGTGTGTGTGTGTGTGTGTGGGCGGGCTATTTCTGTAGACTCGCTGTAATTTGCTTTGTTTGCTTTTTATTGATTCTTCCGCTCCAGGCAAATGTGTGATAAGAAAGGTGAAGAAACCGACTACCGTTACAATAGCAGCTGTTGTTCATCATATTCTTATGTTAGTCGTTTGGTCATACCCGCATTTAGTGATCGCTTTCGTAAATGGAAACTTGCACAATTCAATTTGCTGGGACTGAACCCTGGATTTATTTATTTATTTAATTCTTAAATGATTGTAATTGCGTTTTCGAAAACATTGCCTCGTCAGACCAAAGGTTTCTGATAGCTTTCTTTTGTCAACACAGCCAGCTGGCCATGACTGTCTGAATAAGAGAATAAAACAAGTGACGTCATTTAGAATTCTTGCTAGAGGTTGTTTGAGGCCAATACAAACATACATACACACATTACTACTGATAAGGGCGTATCATATCAATAATACTTTCTTTGAGCCTTTTCCAGTTGCTTTTATACAACACAATTTAGTTGGGGTAGTCTTTTTTTTTCCTATAAAACAACATTCAAGAAATTGCTTATACTATTTGTATTACAAGAAAAAAATGTATAAACTTGAGACTTAAAATATTGATTTTTTTTTTAAAAAGAAATTATTTCAACGAAATTAAAAAAGCCCAAAATGTAGATTTAAATAAGAGGTCAAGTCATGAAATTCGTCTTAAAAATCTGTTTTTTTATTTAAATTATATTAGACACGACAATATTTATAATACTTACATATATGTGTATACATATAATACAATGATAATAGAGTTTAATGAAAAGATCTCTAATCTAATTAAATGACAACAATTAGAACGATCTCAGTAATATTGTTTCTATGCCAGCTTCACGCAAGATATAGTGAATCATTCTGAAAAAAAAAATAAATTTAATTGTGTATAGTAAATATGCATAATGGTATTTCCAGGATCGCGAACTCGACATTCGCACGACTTTAAATAAAAAAAAAAATGGTAAAAATTCACATTTTCAAAAATGTTTTCTCACGTGTTTAATGCATTTTATCAACTCTATTTTTATGATAAAAGACAATCTTTGAAGACCTGTCGTTTTTTAATTATTTATAAAAAACAATGCATCGCGAACGCGACCAAAAATGGAAGTCATTTTTGACTTCATCTTGACAAATGCGAAAGTCTGCGAAATGTGGCGAGTAATTTGGAAGAAAATACTCTTAAACCATAATAAAATAATGTAGCTTTCCATTTTAGTAATTTGTAACGTGACATCGCGAACGTGACAAGATTTCCACCTAGGCTTTCCAAGAGTTTGTTCATCAAATTGTATTCTATATTCCGATATATAGCTCTTAGAACTTGTTTTAAATTAAACTTTCAATATTTTTCTTTATATTAAAATGGTTTATGTTACAATCTTACTCCCTGACTTAGTGTAATCGTTAAAATACAAACGGTCCATTTTGAAAATCAATTTTTAAGAAAATAGGCAAAAATATGGAAAAAGTGAATTTATTCCAATGTAGAATCTATATGTTCATCCAATTGAATTTTTTCTAGCGTATATTGATAAAACAAATAACTTGAATACATTTTTGGAAGAAAATTTCACAAGATGTGAGTTTTTAATCAATTTTACGTTTTTCGTCGTGGTGGACCTTTTTCTGGAAATGCCCATATGGGTATTTCCAGGATCGAGAACTCGACATTCGAACTTGAATATTTAAATGAAAAAAATGGCAAAAACCTACATTTGCAAATATGTTTTTTAGGTTTTAAAGTTTTTTATCAACAATATTATTTTTTTTATTAAAGACGAGCTTTGAGAACTTGTCGTTTTCGAGTTATTTGTAAAAAACAATAAATCGCGAACGCTACAAAAAATGGAAGTAATTTTTGACTTCAAGTTGAAAAATTCGAAAGTCAGCGAAATGTGGCGAGTAATTTGGAAGAAAATACTCTTTAACCCTTATGAAATAATGTAGTTTTTAATTTAGAGGAATTATTTAAATATATTATTATTATTATTTTATTTATTTTACAAGTTTTATTAGTGACGAGATTTCCACCTAGTTAGTGACGAAAATTTGTTCATAAAATTTTGTTCAACATATCGAAAACAGCTTGAAAAACTTGTTTGAAATTAAACATTTTATATATTTCTATGTATTAAAATGGTTCATGTTACAATCTTACTATCTAACCTAGTGTCATTGTTAGAATTTAAGCGGTCCATTTTTGAAGTCAACTTATTAAGAAAATGTCCAAAAATATATAAAAAGTATACTTTTTTCAATGTAAAAACGGTATGCTAATCCTAGTGAATTGCTTCTAGTGTAAATAAATAACTTGAATGTATTTCTGGAAGAAAATTTCACAAGATATGTGTTTTTGATCGATTTTACTTTTGAGGGCATGCCCATATATAATATTCAATGTTTCAAAATATTTCCCAATTGTTATCTACCTCTAAAGCTGTGTACGAAACTTGACGTGTACATCTCTGCAGGGTATTCTTTAGTCTAGTACTCTTTCTTGTTTTCATCGCTGCCGTTTCATTTACATATGGATCCGCATAAGGCTTTCAGTCCGCAAAAAGCAAGAAATGTAGAGCAATGAAAGTCCCTGCATGAGGGCAGCTGCCACGCCCACTCACGACAGCCCGTTATGTCCTTCCACACACAACATACATTTAAAAATACATATAAAAAAAATACTTGACACATACCGCATGCAAAAAATGTGGGCGGTTATAGCCAGGCTGTGGCTGTGACTGTGACTCTCGGCCTGTCTATGATTCAGATTCTGGTTGCATATCATATACGAGATGTACGAGAATGTAACAGTCCCTCTCTTCCCCCAAAAATTTCCTTTCTTCCATCTCTTTTATCCTTCTCCACTGTGCTTGTAAGCCACTGTGTCTCTGAACAGATTTTCTTGCATAAATAGTAAATACGAGCATGAACATGTAAATATATAAAAATTGACAAAAAGGGTATACAAAGTCCTCAAGTTCTACAATGCTTAATTTTATATATGTATGTGATTATTTTTATAATTTTACTTTTTATAATTAACAAAAGCGCTATTTTATCAGATATTTTATTTTGAAACAGCGGAAAATTGTATTCTTCTATAAATATTGGATTTTTACAGCCTTTATAATAACTATCTGAAAGGGCATTTTAAGTTCGACCAGCAGTAGATTCATATTCTTTGATGTTTTTATTACATTTAAAAGCGAAATGCAACTTGCTTTCAGCTCAACTTTTCTTTTTGCAGACCGGGCCTTACAATTTAACATAATACTGCCAGTGTACAAGTTTAAGTAACTTTAATAAGTTTTTTTGTGTACTTCGTTATTAAAAAAAAAGAAAACAATTGTTGTCTTGGTTTTTGTATACAATTATGTTGTAAATAAGCGTTGTGTACAGATGTCTTTTGGCGCTCGCTAACCGAGGATCAAGTTTGAACTCTGTTCAAAAAAATGTGTAGACAGTTTCTATCTACATAACTTAACAAATAAAACACGCAGTTGTGGTTTAACTTTTCAGTACTACTGTTAAGCAGAAGAAGCAAAAAATGTATTACCAACTTTAGTCGGTTAAGGTGAAATCGATTCTTAATAACAGGAGAAGTTATTTAACGAATTAAATTTTTTTTTTCTTAAATCGATTTAAGTGATTAAATAATAAAAATAATTGTGTCTTTGATATTTATTACAAAATCAGCTTATTTCAGCTCTGGGATATATTCGTATGAAGATAATAACATAATAATAATAATACTGATTTTGGTAGAATCAGTTTTTAATGCCTTATACAGTGAACCACAAATGTCTTCATACAGCATAAATTTGTCAAATTTGCGTAGAATAATGATCTTTTGATGCGGGTTTATTATATATTAGTTGGAAAAAATCTAAGAAAAAAGTTGAAAAATTTACTTTTTTTAAAATTCAAAATTTTCGATGTGTACTTAATGGTTTAAAGAAATTCTTGCATCATTCGAACGGGATTTATTTGAATAAAAGATTAATATAAGAAACTCTCACCAAAACATCTTTATTATACGCAAATTTGACAAATCTATGCTGTATGAAGACATTAGTGGTTCACTGTTAATAATAATAAAAAATTTTAAAAATTATAATCGTTAGGATCCCTGATTTGTATGTTAATAAAAATAAATAAATTGAATTTTTGAGGGCATCTCTTAGTCGATCAACTCTCTGATTGTGACCTCTTGTTTTTCATTGATAAATCACATTCATTGTCACTTTGAACGCGGCTGTTGCGCGTATCTTAATTATTTGCATGTGATGTCCATAAATTGTTGTTGTAAATGTTAACGGCCCCATGGAATTCATTAAAAGCCATAACCATAACCAAAATGGCCAAAAATGTTGCAAATGTTGCATGCCTGCCATACTTACAAGAGATGTCGATTTCTCACTCCTGCCACATGTTGTTGCAACAACAACATTGCTGGCCAGCAGCAAAAAAGTGGCAGCAAAGGGATGATGCTACCTGATGTTGCACCTGTGTTGTTGGCCATCATCATCAGAAATATAAATTAATTGAAATTAATCAAATGGTGAAAGAGATAGCTTAAATTGATAACAATTTCTTGCTCTCGCCTCTCTGTTGGCTGTTAGCTGATTCTGGCCCAAAGCATAAAATAATATAATGTGGCCATATTGTTGTCATGATTATTACCTTTACATTTTTAATGATTTAATTTGTTTGCACACATGTGCAAATGACACCAAATTGTTATTTCCAGCAGCGTGTGCAAAATGTATGTGATTAAAAACAAATTAAATTTAAATTAATTACTATTATATTATTTGACTTATTTTATTGATAGCATAGAGCAGAAGAAGTGCATTTCAAATGGAAAATTCAATTTTAACTGAGGAAAATTTAATTCTAAATACTATAGTATCTCATAAAAATAGTAAAAATTCATTCTGTAGTCAGCTCTGATTTCTTTTCCATTTTCGCCAAACTTTGAATTCCCTTTTAACTATTTACATGAACTAAAGGGATTTTAAATCATAGAATTTATGCCATTTAGCTAATGGAGAGTTTAGAGAGGAATTTTCATTACATGAATATTAATTAAATTTACTGATGACGACAGACAGGAAAAGGAATATTCAATGTTATCTTGATGGGCTCTCTTTCCGTACTCCTACACCTACTCCTTCCATTCCCATTCCTCCTTCTGCCACTTCTCTCTGAGTGCTTCTGCCTTCAATTTGATGTGTAGGAAGATTTTGTTGGGTAGAAATAAGTGAGACTTTGGGGTTATACATGTGTCTAGACCTCGCAATGAATGACTCTCAGACACACTGACATATTCAAATGGAAAGTAACGCCCCCACACACCCCCTGTCCGTTCATCAGTCCAACACACATATGCTGACTTTGGCATATTCCACATTTGCAGTTGAAGTGTTCTTGCATATAAATCACTTAAATATTCACATTTATTTTCATTTTCAACGCGTTATCCTATTTGTTTCGCGCACAACGCGTTTACTTCCCCAGGCAAAGGATGGGTAGTGAGTTAGGGAGTTGGCGACTAGGGGCTGGGGGTCGAGGTTGTGATGGGTTGCATGATTTACATATTCATTGTGCTCCACATTTTGGCACTTAAAAAGTCGTTACAAGGTGCAAAAGTTTTGTGTGCTCTCCGGGTAGACAATAGAGGATGAGTTGCCCAAAAAGGGTGAAAACTCATCTGAATGGAATTTGTTAAATAATGACTGTTACTTTTATTTTTTTTTGCACCATCGAACCTCTTACATGTCAATCGATTGACAGATAACGGGCTGTTCACAGTGTGCACTTTGACCCATTTATGCATTGGCGCTTGAAAAGACACTTTAAATAACGCTATTGAATGAAAGGGCTATTGAAATATATGTATGTATGTATGTAAATAGTAGGAGCAGGCATCTGCGTCGCTATATATACAAAAATATTGTAAAGCTTATATATTAAAAACAAATAGGTAATAAACTTTATTATATTAGTTTATACATCGCACAATCAAATTGTAGATTAGTTATGTAAATTAATATTCAGTTTGCAAACAAGTTGAGCTATTTATATAATATTTGAGTAATAAACTCAATGAATATAAATAAAAGTAAAAATATAATAACATATTTGTACAATACACATATCATATGGGCTAATCCGAAAATTTTTAGACCAAGGGCAAAAATCTGAAACTGTCAAAAATTTTCAAAAATCTTTTCGCTTATATTTTGTAAAATTTTTTGAAAACTGCTTAAAAGGCACTTATTTGTCATTTTCATACAATAAGTGCCTTTTAAGCAGTTTTCAAAAAATTATAAAAAATATAATCGAAAAGATTTTGAAAATCTTTTTTTGCAGTCTCTATTTAAATTGTTTGAAGAATGTTCTTGCATCCCAACATTTTTTTTAAAAAATCGACGAAAAAAGTTTTGAAAGTTGACTTTTTTTTTAAATTCGAATATTTCAATATTTCAATGGGTACTTAAAGGGTTAAGGAAAGTTATGCATCATTCAAACGGAACTTAGATGACCTTTCCAAATATATTTTTCAAATTGAAGACTTGACTTACAATAGCTGTTATAGTAAAAGAAAGAGTGTACTTATTAATTTTGCCAGTAGTGTATGTGCAAATACACGTTAACCTCAAATCGACTTCCATTCTTTGTATCGGCCGCAACGGAACTTTCAGCAAGCCTAATTTTTTTTCAAAAACAGTTAGGCTTTTATATTAAAATAGGTTAAAGAGTGCTCCCAATACATGAATTTTTCAGAAAATTTCATTAAAATTCACCAATCTGAACAAGAGCTCTAACAGTTAAGCATGAAAATTAGAGTGCAAATGTAACGTCCGCAAATCAGGATTAGACCGTATACAATAAATGAACTGCCCCAAACTCCTCACTGCATCAGCGATAGCAACTGAAGCCTCCTGATAACGGGGTACTGTATTTATAGTCCCATCTGTGGGCTCTCTTTTGATCACAGCGACCATTGTGGATGCTAACTGCAGTAGGCTCACTCAATTGATCTCACACCACACACACTAAGACAGCGCTGTGAGCTATCACTGCAGCCTTCTCTCTCTCTCTCTCTCTCTGAAAAGGCTCAGCTGCTTACTCAAGCGCTCACATACATACACATGTACATAAATAAATAAAAGAAGCAGGCTCGCAGCTTTCTCGCTAGGTGGCGCTCACCTTCTCACACAAACATACATAGATGCATGTTAAAAACAGCAGGCTCGCCCATTAAGTCACACATACACCCACACGCATTGCAGCGTTCTCGCTAGGTGGCGCTTCACGTGCATCGATACCAGCTGGAGTAAGTTCTCCTTACTAATCTGACATATGTATGTACGTTCATAGATAAATTCTAATGGCTCACTTGATTGATCACACACACTCACAGTCACAAAGAAGGCGAAAAATCACTATGACAGCTCTCTGCACAGCTTTCTCTCCCTCCCTCTTTCTCATTTCTAGATGCTATCAACATGTTCGTGTGTAAAAAATGATTATGAGCCCTTCTCTTTTTGTTTCCTTTCCTCTTCTTTTCCGCTGGAATCCATTTTGCCAATCCAACCAAAGCTTCGATAAAATCTTTTTTCCATTTTATGATCAGTTTAGTCGACCTTTTGAGGCGGTTATTCGGAATGATTACAAACTTTTTTTGCCCCAAATGGAAGAGCTAGACTTGGCTTAGATGTGGTTTAAGCAAGAAGGTTCCACATGCCACACAGCACGCGAAGCAATGGCCCAGTTGAGAGCCGATTTCGGTGAAAATTTTTTTGTTTGAGTCTGGTCAACTGGCCGCCTTGATCATGTGATTTAACGCCTTTAGACTAATTTTTGTGGGATTATGCAAAGTGGTTTGTCTTCGCAGGTAAGCCCGAGACGATTGACGCCTCAGAAGAGAATATTCGGCGCGTTATTGCTGACATACGGCCCCGATTGCTGCAAAAAATGGTTGAAAATAGGGCCGCTCGGCGGGAAATTTATTCGGGCCAACCAGGCGGCCACTTGCCCGAAATCATATTTAAACACTAATGGCATAAAATTGTCCTTCCAATAAAGCCAAATTAATAGACGTTAAAATGATTTTCTTGTGTTTTATTTCAATTCGAAGTTCTATACCTCTAAAAAAAACACCCTTTACATATGTATCTGGTATGTACATAGATACAAACTCATACTGAAGCAAAGTGGCTGCAATCAATTTGAAATTTATCTACATGCTTGGCCCTATTTGTTTTGCTGCTCGTAAATAAGTTATTAAGCATTTATTATACCTATCGGCAAAGTTTCCAAATTGACAGCTTAATGATTTGTTGATGACTTGCGGTTTAATTAATGTTGATGTCTTTATACTGGGAGGCTAGCTAATTTAAAGTACTTATTAAATACAGATTGAAAGATTATAATCTAAGTTAAGAGAAACAGAAGAAAACTATTTAAAAAGAATAAAATAATATATGTATCTTAAAACTAATTATAGGGTATAACGGATATCTGAGTATGTTTCAGAAATGTTAAATATCAATTCAGAGTGCATTTATATCAATTTGCCAATCATGTTGATCAATTATGTGCTGACGGCATGATTTATTATTTTTATTATTATTTACAATCATAAGTGCAAGTCCTACCTATAAAGCATGCAAAAAGCTAACCATTGAAATCAACTGTAACTGGAAATCACTCACAATCAGATGATGCGACAAATTACGAGTATATTCAATTTGCTGTGGCTGCGGCTGTGACATAAATTACTTTTCAGAAAATTACCATGACGCAGAGATCTTTAGCATCCATGCATCCTTCTCATTGGAGATTCAATTTGATGTGCATCAATATAAACGTGTTGGTTGCGGTGGCTGTTGCTTCTGTTGCAGCTCCTCTTGTCGTTCTGGATGCTTGCTGCCTCTCAGGGTGTCACTCTACTGACTCATTAAATATTAATTGTAAATTTTAATTAAAATAAACCGTAACGATTGCGGCAGAAAAGCCAACAGCAGCCGACGTGTCGTATCGTTCTCACCATGCACACTGCGACTATCATCTGTCGCTGATGGCCAGGTAATAATGTTTACTGATTTTCCCATTTTTTGCCATTTTTCCCCATGCAAATGGAGCCTCAAGTATCCACAAATACTCGCATGTATTATCAATAAAAAACCATTAATTGCCACACAAACTGCGCACATGAGAAACTACGATAATCGTAAATAATGGCCATTGGATCCTCCATGCAAATGCATTGCCTGACTCCGGGCTATTACGGAGTCCTTCTCCTGGCCGGACTGCTCCGGACAGTTCCAGTCACAGTCACAGCTCCAGGCAACAAGAACAAGTCAAGTACTTTGGTTAATTACAAAATCCATTTAAGTCTCAGCTGCTCAACTTGTTAATGTCAATTATTTTCATCAATTTGCCAGGCAATGATTAGATTTTGAATTGGATAAATTGAATATCTTAAGTTAAACATTTAAAATATTTCTTACAAATTTACGATAGAATATTTATACATGATTATTTAAAAATCGTGTATGATTTTTATCATTTATAGAAAAATACTAAACTGAATAATTTGTATAAATTCTTTTTAATATTTTGAAAGTAAAATGTTAATAATGGAAATTCCCTTGCTGTAGAAAATGTTTCATTTAGCTGCCTATGGAATAATGAATCGGATGCTCAATTTAAATCTCAGGCATACCTGTTAAGTTTTGATTAGATTTACTTATCAATTAGATTATTTTTGGAAATAATCGTAGTGAAAAATTTGTGATTACGATTATAAAAAATCAGAAATTATCTAAAATTATTACAATTATTCAAAAATAATCCAAAAAAATAATAAAAAATCTTTCTGATTATTTCGGACTATTTTTGATTTATTATTATTGTTTATTTTGGCTAATTGGATTTTGAAAATTTAAAATAATTTGATTATTACTAAATAGCCATAAATAATAAGGAATAAATAATCAGAAAAAAATCAAAAATAATCCGAATACTCAAAATAA
>JBAMBL010000401.1:0-26754 GCA_037043405.1 Drosophila subquinaria | reverse complement strand
TTTTGACAGTTTCAGATTTTTGCCCTTGGTCTAAAAATTTTCGGATTAGCCCATATGATATGTGTATTGTACAAATATGTTATTATATTTTTACTTTTATTTATATTCATTGAGTTTATTACTCAAATATTATATAAATAGCTCAACTTGTTTGCAAACTTCGTACATATTAATTTACATAACTAATCTACAATTTGATTGTGCGATGTATAAACTAATATAATAAAGTTTATTACCTATTTGTTTTTAATATATAAGCTTTACAATATTTTTGTATATATAGCGACGCAGATGCCTGCTCCTACTATTTACATACATACATACATATATTTCAATAGCCCTTTCATTCAATAGCGTTATTTAAAGTGTCTTTTCAAGCGCCAATGCATAAATGGGTCAAAGTGCACACTGTGAACAGCCCGTTATCTGTCAATCGATTGACATGTAAGAGGTTCGATGGTGCAAAAAAAAATAAAAGTAACAGTCATTATTTAACAAATTCCATTCAGATGAGTTTTCACCCTTTTTGGGCAACTCATCCTCTATTGTCTACCCGGAGAGCACACAAAACTTTTGCACCTTGTAACGACTTTTTAAGTGCCAAAATGTGGAGCACAATGAATATGTAAATCATGCAACCCATCACAACCTCGACCCCCAGCCCCTAGTCGCCAACTCCCTAACTCACTACCCATCCTTTGCCTGGGGAAGTAAACGCGTTGTGCGCGAAACAAATAGGATAACGCGTTGAAAATGAAAATAAATGTGAATATTTAAGTGATTTATATGCAAGAACACTTCAACTGCAAATGTGGAATATGCCAAAGTCAGCATATGTGTGTTGGACTGATGAACGGACAGGGGGTGTGTGGGGGCGTTACTTTCCATTTGAATATGTCAGTGTGTCTGAGAGTCATTCATTGCGAGGTCTAGACACATGTATAACCCCAAAGTCTCACTTATTTCTACCCAACAAAATCTTCCTACACATCAAATTGAAGGCAGAAGCACTCAGAGAGAAGTGGCAGAAGGAGGAATGGGAATGGAAGGAGTAGGTGTAGGAGTACGGAAAGAGAGCCCATCAAGATAACATTGAATATTCCTTTTCCTGTCTGTCGTCATCAGTAAATTTAATTAATATTCATGTAATGAAAATTCCTCTCTAAACTCTCCATTAGCTAAATGGCATAAATTCTATGATTTAAAATCCCTTTAGTTCATGTAAATAGTTAAAAGGGAATTCAAAGTTTGGCGAAAATGGAAAAGAAATCAGAGCTGACTACAGAATGAATTTTTACTATTTTTATGAGATACTATAGTATTTAGAATTAAATTTTCCTCAGTTAAAATTGAATTTTCCATTTGAAATGCACTTCTTCTGCTCTATGCTATCAATAAAATAAGTCAAATAATATAATAGTAATTAATTTAAATTTAATTTGTTTTTAATCACATACATTTTGCACACGCTGCTGGAAATAACAATTTGGTGTCATTTGCACATGTGTGCAAACAAATTAAATCATTAAAAATGTAAAGGTAATAATCATGACAACAATATGGCCACATTATATTATTTTATGCTTTGGGCCAGAATCAGCTAACAGCCAACAGAGAGGCGAGAGCAAGAAATTGTTATCAATTTAAGCTATCTCTTTCACCATTTGATTAATTTCAATTAATTTATATTTCTGATGATGATGGCCAACAACACAGGTGCAACATCAGGTAGCATCATCCCTTTGCTGCCACTTTTTTGCTGCTGGCCAGCAATGTTGTTGTTGCAACAACATGTGGCAGGAGTGAGAAATCGACATCTCTTGTAAGTATGGCAGGCATGCAACATTTGCAACATTTTTGGCCATTTTGGTTATGGTTATGGCTTTTAATGAATTCCATGGGGCCGTTAACATTTACAACAACAATTTATGGACATCACATGCAAATAATTAAGATACGCGCAACAGCCGCGTTCAAAGTGACAATGAATGTGATTTATCAATGAAAAACAAGAGGTCACAATCAGAGAGTTGATCGACTAAGAGATGCCCTCAAAAATTCAATTTATTTATTTTTATTAACATACAAATCAGGGATCCTAACGATTATAATTTTTAAAATTTTTTATTATTATTAACAGTGAACCACTAATGTCTTCATACAGCATAGATTTGTCAAATTTGCGTATAATAAAGATGTTTTGGTGAGAGTTTCTTATATTAATCTTTTATTCAAATAAATCCCGTTCGAATGATGCAAGAATTTCTTTAAACCATTAAGTACACATCGAAAATTTTGAATTTTAAAAAAAGTAAATTTTTCAACTTTTTTCTTAGATTTTTTCCAACTAATATATAATAAACCCGCATCAAAAGATCATTATTCTACGCAAATTTGACAAATTTATGCTGTATGAAGACATTTGTGGTTCACTGTATAAGGCATTAAAAACTGATTCTACCAAAATCAGTATTATTATTATTATGTTATTATCTTCATACGAATATATCCCAGAGCTGAAATAAGCTGATTTTGTAATAAATATCAAAGACACAATTATTTTTATTATTTAATCACTTAAATCGATTTAAGAAAAAAAAAATTTAATTCGTTAAATAACTTCTCCTGTTATTAAGAATCGATTTCACCTTAACCGACTAAAGTTGGTAATACATTTTTTGCTTCTTCTGCTTAACAGTAGTACTGAAAAGTTAAACCACAACTGCGTGTTTTATTTGTTAAGTTATGTAGATAGAAACTGTCTACACATTTTTTTGAACAGAGTTCAAACTTGATCCTCGGTTAGCGAGCGCCAAAAGACATCTGTACACAACGCTTATTTACAACATAATTGTATACAAAAACCAAGACAACAATTGTTTTCTTTTTTTTTAATAACGAAGTACACAAAAAAACTTATTAAAGTTACTTAAACTTGTACACTGGCAGTATTATGTTAAATTGTAAGGCCCGGTCTGCAAAAAGAAAAGTTGAGCTGAAAGCAAGTTGCATTTCGCTTTTAAATGTAATAAAAACATCAAAGAATATGAATCTACTGCTGGTCGAACTTAAAATGCCCTTTCAGATAGTTATTATAAAGGCTGTAAAAATCCAATATTTATAGAAGAATACAATTTTCCGCTGTTTCAAAATAAAATATCTGATAAAATAGCGCTTTTGTTAATTATAAAAAGTAAAATTATAAAAATAATCACATACATATATAAAATTAAGCATTGTAGAACTTGAGGACTTTGTATACCCTTTTTGTCAATTTTTATATATTTACATGTTCATGCTCGTATTTACTATTTATGCAAGAAAATCTGTTCAGAGACACAGTGGCTTACAAGCACAGTGGAGAAGGATAAAAGAGATGGAAGAAAGGAAATTTTTGGGGGAAGAGAGGGACTGTTACATTCTCGTACATCTCGTATATGATATGCAACCAGAATCTGAATCATAGACAGGCCGAGAGTCACAGTCACAGCCACAGCCTGGCTATAACCGCCCACATTTTTTGCATGCGGTATGTGTCAAGTATTTTTTTTATATGTATTTTTAAATGTATGTTGTGTGTGGAAGGACATAACGGGCTGTCGTGAGTGGGCGTGGCAGCTGCCCTCATGCAGGGACTTTCATTGCTCTACATTTCTTGCTTTTTGCGGACTGAAAGCCTTATGCGGATCCATATGTAAATGAAACGGCAGCGATGAAAACAAGAAAGAGTACTAGACTAAAGAATACCCTGCAGAGATGTACACGTCAAGTTTCGTACACAGCTTTAGAGGTAGATAACAATTGGGAAATATTTTGAAACATTGAATATTATATATGGGCATGCCCTCAAAAGTAAAATCGATCAAAAACACATATCTTGTGAAATTTTCTTCCAGAAATACATTCAAGTTATTTATTTACACTAGAAGCAATTCACTAGGATTAGCATACCGTTTTTACATTGAAAAAAGTATACTTTTTATATATTTTTGGACATTTTCTTAATAAGTTGACTTCAAAAATGGACCGCTTAAATTCTAACAATGACACTAGGTTAGATAGTAAGATTGTAACATGAACCATTTTAATACATAGAAATATATAAAATGTTTAATTTCAAACAAGTTTTTCAAGCTGTTTTCGATATGTTGAACAAAATTTTATGAACAAATTTTCGTCACTAACTAGGTGGAAATCTCGTCACTAATAAAACTTGTAAAATAAATAAAATAATAATAATAATATATTTAAATAATTCCTCTAAATTAAAAACTACATTATTTCATAAGGGTTAAAGAGTATTTTCTTCCAAATTACTCGCCACATTTCGCTGACTTTCGAATTTTTCAACTTGAAGTCAAAAATTACTTCCATTTTTTGTAGCGTTCGCGATTTATTGTTTTTTACAAATAACTCGAAAACGACAAGTTCTCAAAGCTCGTCTTTAATAAAAAAAATAATATTGTTGATAAAAAACTTTAAAACCTAAAAAACATATTTGCAAATGTAGGTTTTTGCCATTTTTTTCATTTAAATATTCAAGTTCGAATGTCGAGTTCTCGATCCTGGAAATACCCATATGGGCATTTCCAGAAAAAGGTCCACCACGACGAAAAACGTAAAATTGATTAAAAACTCACATCTTGTGAAATTTTCTTCCAAAAATGTATTCAAGTTATTTGTTTTATCAATATACGCTAGAAAAAATTCAATTGGATGAACATATAGATTCTACATTGGAATAAATTCACTTTTTCCATATTTTTGCCTATTTTCTTAAAAATTGATTTTCAAAATGGACCGTTTGTATTTTAACGATTACACTAAGTCAGGGAGTAAGATTGTAACATAAACCATTTTAATATAAAGAAAAATATTGAAAGTTTAATTTAAAACAAGTTCTAAGAGCTATATATCGGAATATAGAATACAATTTGATGAACAAACTCTTGGAAAGCCTAGGTGGAAATCTTGTCACGTTCGCGATGTCACGTTACAAATTACTAAAATGGAAAGCTACATTATTTTATTATGGTTTAAGAGTATTTTCTTCCAAATTACTCGCCACATTTCGCAGACTTTCGCATTTGTCAAGATGAAGTCAAAAATGACTTCCATTTTTGGTCGCGTTCGCGATGCATTGTTTTTTATAAATAATTAAAAAACGACAGGTCTTCAAAGATTGTCTTTTATCATAAAAATAGAGTTGATAAAATGCATTAAACACGTGAGAAAACATTTTTGAAAATGTGAATTTTTACCATTTTTTTTTTTATTTAAAGTCGTGCGAATGTCGAGTTCGCGATCCTGGAAATACCATTATGCATATTTACTATACACAATTAAATTTATTTTTTTTTTCAGAATGATTCACTATATCTTGCGTGAAGCTGGCATAGAAACAATATTACTGAGATCGTTCTAATTGTTGTCATTTAATTAGATTAGAGATCTTTTCATTAAACTCTATTATCATTGTATTATATGTATACACATATATGTAAGTATTATAAATATTGTCGTGTCTAATATAATTTAAATAAAAAAACAGATTTTTAAGACGAATTTCATGACTTGACCTCTTATTTAAATCTACATTTTGGGCTTTTTTAATTTCGTTGAAATAATTTCTTTTTAAAAAAAAAATCAATATTTTAAGTCTCAAGTTTATACATTTTTTTCTTGTAATACAAATAGTATAAGCAATTTCTTGAATGTTGTTTTATAGGAAAAAAAAAGACTACCCCAACTAAATTGTGTTGTATAAAAGCAACTGGAAAAGGCTCAAAGAAAGTATTATTGATATGATACGCCCTTATCAGTAGTAATGTGTGTATGTATGTTTGTATTGGCCTCAAACAACCTCTAGCAAGAATTCTAAATGACGTCACTTGTTTTATTCTCTTATTCAGACAGTCATGGCCAGCTGGCTGTGTTGACAAAAGAAAGCTATCAGAAACCTTTGGTCTGACGAGGCAATGTTTTCGAAAACGCAATTACAATCATTTAAGAATTAAATAAATAAATAAATCCAGGGTTCAGTCCCAGCAAATTGAATTGTGCAAGTTTCCATTTACGAAAGCGATCACTAAATGCGGGTATGACCAAACGACTAACATAAGAATATGATGAACAACAGCTGCTATTGTAACGGTAGTCGGTTTCTTCACCTTTCTTATCACACATTTGCCTGGAGCGGAAGAATCAATAAAAAGCAAACAAAGCAAATTACAGCGAGTCTACAGAAATAGCCCGCCCACACACACACACACACACACGAACACTCACACACGCACACAAACACAATGTCAGTTAAATTTTAGTTTTCTTTATTAGATTACAATAAGAAATACAGTCATGCAAATTTAACAGTGAAACGTTGAGTAATCTTTTTACTGTATTTTAGCGGGTATCTCGACGCACACGATATCAACATTATTCTGATCCTGTAGCTCCCATTTGACCAGAACCGAGACTTTCGGATAACTCTTCAGTACGGGCAATGTAGCGGTATATCGATAGGTTTCATTCTTTTCCAACGGGCACTTTAAGCCGCTGTTAACGCACGCATCGGGATTCGACAGGGGAAAGGGCATCTCGATGCCTAGAATTTTGCCGTGCACGACAGTCTTCACCGCTGAAGCGACTTCAGCCAGAGCAATGTCTATGGATATTGATACATTCGTATTCCTTTTGAGTACGCATTCGGACTTTGTAGTGTCACAGCCCTCGATGGTAACTTGAGTGAATTTTCCCGTCTTTGAGCCGCAATCGTGAAATTCAAGCCCTTTGCAAAGCTGCAGCGTCAGCAGCAGCGACAAGGTAAGCACGTACAACTTGAACATGTCGTTCACTTAGCTTAATTAAATTATACGATCAGGCGATAATAAAATAAACGTTGTAGAATTATATTTCTTCTGCAACGGCTTGGAAACTACTGAAAATACGGGAAGAAAACGACAATCGCAAAGACCAAAATCAGCTGCGCGCCTTACGCAGCAGCGAGCTTTGCTATCGATAAGCGTGTGTACTTATCGATACCGACAGATAAACGATACTCAACTGAGCTTTTCTGTTAATCACTTTGAACTTAACATAGCAATGTTTTGTGTAAATAAATAATTTCTAGGCTAAAATAGCTATAATAATTATAAAATTGCTCGCAAGTTATTAATTTATGCTTAACAATTGCGCAACAGTTGTGGATTATTTGCGATGTTTTTGCAAATTTGCCATCGCTAGCAAAAAGCTCATGTTGTTGGCTTTTTTCCAAGTTGACCGCAGTTAGTTAGATTCTCGTTTGCCGTTGTGGACGCAACATTTTGGCGGCATTTATTATAATTTGCACAAACATATTAACTTGTGAATATCTTCTTACAACATGTCGCAAATTTGTAAACGCAGCTTGTTGACAGCCAATCGCATGGCAATTAATGCACCAGCCATTATGCGTTGCAAGTAAGTTTTAATCTTCGTTCGACGCTGTTGTTGTTATTGTTTTTACTGCGATTAAAATTGCTTCGTGTTACACATCGCAAATGCAGTGCAGTGTCATTTGTCAAGGTCATTGCATATGCCGGTACTCTGGCCATATGCCTATGTGTACGTGTGCACAAATACATACATACATATGTAGCACATGTGTTTGCTTCTATAGATAATTTAATGTTTATTTTTGTGTCTCATTTTGCAATTGCTTTTTATTATGTCAGCACGCTGAGACAATAACAGCTGCTAAAAACAATCCCATTATGACGGCCACACACACTGTGAACGGATACATATGTATGTATGCATATATGAATGTACACAGAATACTTCTCCAATTGGAACAAGTGCTGTTCTATCTAATTTGCGATTAAATCTCATTTCGCATAATATATGGACACACAGGCATTGGGGCTGAAGGGTATTCTAGTATTTGTTTTCCTTGCTGATAAGGCGATCTTTATTTTATTATATCGTAATTTTATCAAATTTCCGACGCCACTAAAGACACCTGGAATATATTTTTCCAAGAAAATGCTTGCATGAATAGCATATTTCTAATTAAATTGATTAAAAATAAATCAGATAGAATAATACTTTATTGAGGACTATCGGCCGCTTATCTCGAACGTCGACGACTTCCTCCAATCGTTTAATGTAAGCTTGTGTCGGCCCCATTGAACCGCATTGAATATGTGATAAACTTGTTTACAACTGCATTGTGATTAGCGATCTGTTAATAAGCAACCCCCCCGCTGAGAAATCAGATCGGCATGCGGGGTTTTGGAAAAGGTCAGGTTAATAAACCATAAAACCTCCAATTGACTTTCAAACTTTGCCCATGCTTTCCGTTCCCACTGGATTGATAGCTAATCAAAGTGTCCAAAAAATGATAATTTTATAGAGTTCTGCAGACGGTCTGATTATAAATAGTAAAAATAATCACAGGGCAAAGAGCAGATCAGACAAATTAAACTTTGAAATGTTCATTGAAATGAGTACTATAATAATATAAATCATTGAAGACGTTCCTCAGCTAATCTCTTGATTTTGTCTTTGGTATACAGAACAACATGGTTCACCGACGTGCAAATGGGTCCTCCGGATGCCATTCTGGGTGTGACAGAGGCCTTCAAGAAGGATACAAACCCAAAGAAGATCAATCTTGGCGCTGGCGCCTATCGTGACGACAACACGAAACCCTTTGTCCTGCCCAGCGTGCGGGAGGTAAGTTAAAATTGTAGATATTTATCAATTTTATTACTACAACAATCATATTTGTATTTTCAGGCCGAGAAGCGTATTGTGAACCGTGGCATGGACAAAGAGTACGCACCCATCACGGGTCTTCCCGAGTTCTACACCAAAGCCATTGAGCTGGCGCTCGGCGAGCAATCGCCGCGATTGAAGGCCAAACACAATGCCACGACTCAGGCAATCAGTGGCACTGGAGCTCTGCGTATTGGCGCCGCCTTCCTGAGCAAGTTCTGGAAGGGCAACCGCGAGATCTACTTGCCGTCGCCGTCGTGGGGCAATCATGTGCCCATTTTCGAGCACGCTGGCATGCCGGTCAAGCGTTATCGCTACTACAATCCAAAGGACTGCAACTTGGATTTCAACGGCATGGTTGAGGATCTGAAGGTAAGAAGAAAACAACATAATTAAACTTATTAAGAATTTTAACAAACAAAACATAAGGAACCCAATACTAAAAAAAAAAATTTAGGGGAATTATTAATATTTAGAGAAAATCCAAAGGGAAATTTAAAAATTAGTTGAGCTTGGGAGCAACAGAATTTTATTAAAAATTGCGGTGTTCCGAATGAAATTGATAATTCATTGGGAGCTACAAATTCTAATTTATTATTTAATTTAAAAATTAGTTGAATTTGGGATCAAGAGAATTTTATTAAAAATGTAGGTATTTCGAATAAAATTAATATTTCATTGGGAGCCAGAAAATCTAATCTTATTTTTCCAATTGTATTATGTATTTTATAAATTAGTTGAATTCGGAATCAATAGAATTTTATTAAAGATTGCGGTATTCCGAATGAAATTGATAATTCATTTGAAGCCAGAAAATCTAAGCTTATTTTCCCAGTTTATTTATTTAATTTAAAAATTAGTTGAATTCGAAAACAACAGAATTTTATTAAAATTGAGGTATTCCGAATAAAATTGCTAATTCATTGTGAGCAACAAAATCTAAGCTTAATTCCCCAATTTAATTATTTAATTTAAAAATTAGTTGAGTTTGAGATCAACAGAATTTTATTAAAATTTTAGGTATTTCGAATAAAATTGATAATTCTAAGGGACCCAGAAAATCTAAGCTTATTTCCCCAATTAAATAATTTAATTTAAAAATTAGTTGAATTCGATATCAACAGAATTTTATTAAAAATGCGGTATTCCGAGTTAAATTGATAATTCATTGGGAGCCAGAAAATTTAAGCTTATTTTCCCAATATAAGTGGAATGAATATTTGTATTTTAAAGGTTTTTCCCTTTTAAATAGCATTTTTTATTCTTACAAACAAAATTCGGAATGTGTTAATTTTGTTACAGAAAATCCCAGAAACTTCCGTTGTGCTGCTGCATGCGTGCGCCCACAATCCCACTGGTGTGGATCCCACTGCGGAGCAGTGGCGTGAGCTCTCCCAGGTGTTCAAGCAGCGCAAGCTGTATCCCTTCTTTGACATGGCTTATCAGGGCTTTGCCACGGGCAACGTTGACGGCGATGCTCAGGCGGTGCGCATCTTCGAGGCTGACGGCCACGACTTCTGTCTGTCACAGAGCTTCGCCAAGAATATGGGTCTCTATGGTGAGCGCGCTGGAGCTTATACGGTGATCTGTGCCGATGAGCAGGAGGCGGCTCGTTGTCTCTCGCAGATCAAGATCCTTGTTCGTGCGCTGTATTCGAATCCTCCAATTCATGGTGCCCGCATTGTGGCCGAGATTCTCAACACAGCCGAGCTGCACAGCCAGTGGCTGAAGGATGTGAAGGGCATGGCCGACCGCATCATCAATGTGCGCACCCAGCTGAAGACCAATCTTGAGAAATTGGGCTCGACACGTAACTGGCAGCACATTGTCGATCAAATTGGCATGTTCTGCTTTACCGGACTCACGCCCGAGCAGGTCGATAGCCTGATCAAGAACCATAGCGTCTACCTCACCAAGGACGGTCGCATCTCCATGGCGGGAGTGACCAGCAAAAATGTCGATTACCTGGCCGAGAGCATTCACAAGGTCACCAAGTAGAGGCGGAGGAGCATGTCAATGGATGGATCTTTCTGCAGCTACTAATCGGCAGCTGGCAGACATTCGAGATACGATATTGCATTTTCACTTATCTCTCACATTTTGTACATAAGATACTAAATTTGCCTTTAAGCATAAAGCATTTTTAAATTTATATACATACACATATTGCAATCTATTAATTTCAATTAACTTAATTATGCATTCTAATATAAAACGCGTTTTTAAGCACAAAGAATAATTATTGCATTTTAATGTTCAAGCTAGCTAGATATTCCAGATGATTTGGACTTCTTTGGTAAGGATTTAATCGGTTGCCTTTTTTTATATTGTTTATTATACTGAAAGAATATTTTTTTGTAATATAAAAATTATATTGCATTTGTTTATTTGTGTTTAATACATTATTTTCTAAACAAAGATTGATTTTCTGATTGCATAATAAATTAATCTCTATTTACGAAAGCAATGATCAAGTGACAATACTTGTTATTGTTATGTTTACATATTTATTTATTGCATCGCTTGACAGTGTATAAATAAATATATGCATAGCTCAGATCTTAGAATTTTATACAAATTGTGATTTTCCTATAAATGTCAACATCGTTTGATTTCAATTTAAATACTATATTGCATTTCTTTTAAATTCATATTTGAAATGGATTCTTAAAAAAGTCGGAATTTGGTTTCAATTTGTTTTACTAGTAAATAGCATCTTCTATCTGTCGAATACGATTATACACATTTATTTGTTATATATAGTATATACAATACAACTAGAATCACGGTTTGTTGTAGCGATATCTTAGTTTATCGCTTGGCTCGCAGTATTCCTTGATAATAAGCTTACATAGGAATATATGGAATACTATGATTATTGCACACACTGAGACCCAAAAGAGAGCGGGCAGTCCCCCCAATTGATGACCATGCTTGTGTAACGCAATCAGATGTTGCTCATGTGCAGGGGCTATGAATTAAACATGATTAACTTTGGAATGTATACAGAAAAACAATCATGTTTACAATACCTTCAACGACTTCTTTTACGTGTATCGCATGGTGAATCTCCTCCATGTGTTGTTTATCCTCGGTTATGTATAATATTGCAGTCAAGGGTTCAGTCAACTTGACAGGGAATTCGCGTCGGCTTTGTCTATAAAATCAGGATGATTATATTATAAAAGAGACCAACGAAAATATAAATACTTACGTGAGCAGGACAGGCTCATCCAAGCAACCGCCATCGCAGGCATAATAACTGCGATCAGATCGATCCAGCGCCACATTGATGACCGCCTTGTTGTCGTCCTTGACAATAATCGTGACATTTACATGCGTCTTGTTGCCGTAGTTGAGGCGCCTGAAGTGAAAGTCGCGATGCAGGAATTTCGGATGCATATTGCACTCCAGATGCTGATTGCTAAAACGAAAGCTACCGAAGCTCAATGTCATGGCTTGAATGACGCCCGAGGCGCCAGCGCGAATTAGATTGTGACAGCCTTGTTTCTCCAACGTGAGCATCCAGGACGACACCAGCGAGTTGAGCTGGTTGAGTGTGGACATGTCAAGCCACAGATTCTCAGCCTGCAAAGTGTGATAGGTATCATAGCAGCCCTCGGCGTATGTCAACGCCTTGGCGATGTCCTCACGTATGCTTGGCGATCCTGAGCCCAGCACAGTATTGACTTCCTCAAACTCAAAGCTGCGCACTTGGGAGAGCACCGCGTACATGGTGGCATTAATGCGATCGCCATTCAAGCTGTTCTCCGCCTTGGAGGTGCTTATCGTAAAGCCCGTCGCCCAAAGATCTGCCCACACGTTGATGTGCTCCTGCCGGAACGTATTGATGCTGTTTAGA
This sequence comes from Drosophila subquinaria, assembly GCA_037043405.1. Classification (NCBI taxonomy): domain Eukaryota; kingdom Metazoa; phylum Arthropoda; class Insecta; order Diptera; family Drosophilidae; genus Drosophila; species Drosophila subquinaria. The sequence goes on along the minus strand of JBAMBL010000401.1, from coordinate 14,135 downwards.
GAGCCCGTGCCAGAGGCTTTAGCACTGAGCTTCTGTAGTAGCTTGGTCATTGCCTGAATTGTATGCTGCTCGAGGTTGTCCAAGGTTGATTTCAATTGCGCCTCCGCCACCGGCTTGGAGTACTCTACGATCAGCGGGTAAATTATGCGAACTGTGCCGCGTTTTCGCAACTGCAGAGTCGGCTCCAGCTTTGGCTTTACAATGCTAATTGCAATCAATTTGCCAGGATCGTCAGAGGAAGGCTGCACAGTGCCTGCAATCACATCCAGTTCCGAGTAAGTAAACATGCCAATTTGCACTGGGTCGCTGTAATTAGATTGAAGATGTATATCAGATAGATCACGGAATAGATAGACTCACCTTAGGGGAATGCTGCGCGTCGAGGACTTTGGCAAGCGATTGCGTGGCAATACCAACTCAATATTCTCCATCAAATTACGCGTATTTGTTATTTGCAGCTCTTGCATGAGAAGATTGGGTTGTGTGCGATGCGCGTACAGTGTATAGGACACAAAGTAGCCAGCGAAGCACTGAAATCTATGCACCATCCCCGTCAGATACTCCACAACGGTGGCCTCCTTCTCAGCACCGCCGTTCTGCAGAACGGACACCACAGGCTGAAAACGTATGGGAAGCTGCATAGCACGGCCGTGTTTGATATTCAACGCAGCATCGTGGGCCACCTCAAGGCCAATGTAACCGTTGCCCACGTAGGGCGTGTAGTCCCGTTCACCGGGCAGCAGAGGAGCCACGTGACGTATGTTCGCGTCAAACTCGTAGTTTTGCAATATATAAGGCGTTAGACGGTCATCCATGCACACGCTGTGCACATCTGGGAATTGCATGTTGTTAATCGTTAAGCATACAAGGCATTGTTGACTACGTTACCTTTCTCCTCGTTTGTGCTTAGAAATAAATAACGAAAGATTGGCGGCAGCATATAAAATACTATGCACACACACAGTAGAAGCACGAATAACCGCCGGTACGACGTTAATGTGCCTTCCGCCAGACGTTTTAACCTGCGCAGAATATCCACGGTCTCGAACTTGTTTTTCGCTGATCGGAATAACATTTTGTTTAGATTTTAAATGGCCTTACATTGAAGATAAATCAACTTTTCAAAATCTAATTGCTTGGCCACAAAATTGTGGCCAAACTGAGAACTTTTCTATCAGAGGTGGAAAAACATCGAATAAAGCCAGTGTTGCCAATGTGTCCTTTTTGCGGACAGATTTGTCAGTTTTGGAACTGCGATTTCCGGAAAAATTTTAAAATTTAAATAAAACGTCCCCTATTCGGAAAAAATTCCTTTTTTATTTTTTTTATCCTTTCATTCATCATTTTTTAATTGTTAAGTCGCTTATACAATTTTTAATTACAACTATATGGCATCTATTTCACATTGCTTTACCGATATCGATAAGCCTATCACGAAGTCATGCAGTAGCTAGTGCTGTCAATTTGTCCTTTTTGTGCACACATTTTGACCTTTTTAAGACTGCGATTTCTGGACAAATTTTTGAACGTCGCCTATCCGGAAAATGTTTTTATTTTTAAATTTATTTTACTTAATCCTTTATTTATACTTTTTTCACTGTTCTAAGTTGCTCATAGAATTTATCAAATACATTTATGCTTCATCTAATATGTTCATTTTCGGATCGTCGCATATCTTTGAAATTTAAAAAACAATTAATGCATTTCCTGTTAAAAATATTTTACTGGCAATTAAAGAGCAAATACTTTCAAAATTGTAATAATTTTTAAAGCTGATAATATTTTTAAATTATTATTATTATATTTATTAATAAGAAAACATTGTTCGTCCAGATTTTTTGTCCTTTAAAAAAACATCTGTCCGTTTTCTGTCTTTTTTTTGGGCTTAATCGACCTTTTTTGTGTAGAGGTGTTGGCAGCACTGAGTAAAACATCTATGTCACGATAGTAGCAAACATCGGAACCATCGGTGTTTGGTGGGCCACTATCGAATGTTTTATATACAACAAAAAAATTACAATCCTGATAATAACAAATCTCTACAATATTTGAAAGAAAAGAATATGTAAATATTATGAGAAATATGTTAAGTATAATCTCTTTTACAGATGAGATGTACAGATTTAAAAACCGTTCCAAAAAATTGTATGTGTTCAGCAAACATTGAAGCATCGGGAACAACACAACACTAATAAATAAATCCGTTAATCAGCTGACTGCATTGACAAAAAAAATACAGGTGGCAGCCTTCGCAACATGGCAAGAATGACAATATTTAATTTTTTTATTTAATTTATTTTGAAGCTAGAATTTAGAAACTTTCACTGGAGTGTGTTTTTTTATATTTATGTCGTTTTTTTTTTTTTTTTTTTAGAATTTTTTACAAATATCTTAAAATCTAGAGCACGCGAAGAGTGACATGCCCCAAACTAATTTCAAAATGAACTTTAATATTTTGAAAATTTATAATATTCTTGGATTATTAAATTTCTACTTTACTGAATTATTTAAAAATAATTAATTAATTAATTAGAGAAAGGACATACATGGATGCCAGAGAAATCGCGTTCGCTTGAATTTCACTTAAACTTCATACAAATTTAAGTAAAATTCCAGCGAAAGCGATTTTTGTGGCCTTTATGATTTATATAACAATCAAGGGTATTCCACTTATTGATTTGATTTTATTAATAAAAAACATATATATGTGTAGTTTTTGCAGCCATAGTGCGTCATGTAATATTTATAAAATTTTAACTTTCAAATTAAGAATATACCAAAACGAAGAAATTCGAAATCTTCTTCTGCGGTGGTTGTTGATGGTTGCCACATCGATTGTAGGCAACAGTTAGGCTGCGCGCACATTGGGAGCTGAAAGCGTAGCTTACAGCGGAGCTTATAGGCTTGTATGAAAGCGCGCACACTGAAAGCTTAGCAGATTCGATAAGCTGTAAGCTACGCTCCTCTCTGTTTGATCGATCAAACATGTTTGTTTATTCAGCGGCTGAGCTGAGCTTTTTCATTGTTATTTAAAATGGATTGCGAAACATAATTTTGTGAAATTGTTCAATGCAGCAATTTGCAAAGTATATAAGTTCTTATGTATGGCTATTTGTGTTTTAACAGAAAGTTTAGTCTAAGCATACATATACATACATTTTAGTATAAACACATTAAATTTATTAAATTTGTTTTGAAATGAGAAAAAGTTGCTTTTGCCGCTTGAAAGCTACATACTCGTATATTGGTTGAAAAAAAAAGAGTGACAAACGATAAAGTGAGCATCAGCATCAGCTTTCTGTGTGCGCGGCCTAAAAATATCTGCTCGCTGATAAAGCCTAGTACCGACGTGAGATAAATTTTTAGCGGCGGAAAATGCACAATATTTAGCTGTCGACGAGCGTAAAGCCAGAGTTGCCAATGCAGCACGGAAAAATAACATGAAATGGAATGGTAGCTCTATGCGTCAGCAGCGATTTATTTTAAATATGAACATGCAGAACTGATTTGCAAAAAAGAGGAGAGAATAGGCAATGAAAAATGTATATTAATATTAATAGAGGAGAAATATGCGATGGCACGCAAGCACAGCGGGTATTTGGTGCACCTATCGCTTTTGAACTTTTCACGTGGATTCTCCCTCTAAATTAATGAACAAATACAAATATCGGCCTCTTCTCCACCTCATTAATCAGCAGAATTTTGTCTGCTGTCTCGAAAAGATCCAATCTGCTGTTTTTTGTTAATTTCACCGCCTTTTCTTTTGACTTATAGGGTATTTACACTGAGGCCCGTAAGCAAAAAGCCGTAGCTTACGGCGAAAGTCGTTTACACTGGTAGGCCGGTAAAAAAAAACCGATATTTTGACGTCTAGTGTCAAACTGTGAAATTGTTTGTAAACAAAGGCGAAAAAATTAAAAACACACAATATGGATTTAAAAGCTATTGCCGCAGTGACAATTATGTTTATGCGAATAAACCAAGGCATGAACCACGCATTGGCGGCTTGTGAGGGATCCAAGGTGCAGATTAATTCATTAAATCTTGCATTAGAGCAGACGTCTAAAAGTTTGGGCGCACGTAAGTAAAAAGTGCATTTGTAGACAAGAACGGTAATTTTTCACACTTTTTATAGGAACGTAACGGCGTATTCTTGGAGAGAGACGTGCCCAACATGTCCAATGGAGTTTATAAATATGTTTTTGGAGCGCGCCGCTTTCGATATGTTGGTGCAGGCACTACCAGAAATGGCCAAGGACACGACATGCTTTGGCAACTATTTTTGTGTTCAAGAACTTCAATAAAACATTTTGATATTTAATTTATTTTGTTTTTAAACTTTTTTATTCGTGGACTAAGCGACTAAAAATTTGTACCATGCTGTCCATGGCTGTAGCAGACCTGTCTGCAGCTTCGGCCAACTTCGCCATTGCCTCTGCTGCTGTGCTGCTTATTTCTTCCATCTTTTGCGCTCCTTGTGGTATCTTTTTCCTCTATATCAAATAGAAATTATTATTTTGATTTGAATTTTCAGTTTTTTGTGGTTGCAAATCGATTAATTATCAATTTTGACCAGAGCTGCCACCTTTTTTTGTCAAAAATAGGTCGGTAATGACGCCGGTATCAATACCGGCACGCCGTAGAGCCTTTATATTTAAACCTAACTGTCAAATTTTGTATGGTAAAGGCCTACTTACGGGCCTTATACCGGCATTTTTTCGTTACGGCGTCATACGGGCCTCAGTGTAAATACCCTATTATTGTGAGAGAGTGAGATAGATAGATACAGAAACTCTAAAAGTGCTTTCAGACGAGGATTTTTTAACCGACACTTTTTCACCGACGGTGAATTTACCCATTTACACAATTCTCATCGGTGTTCATACCAAAATACCATCGGTTTTTGTTTTCACGGTAGCTGGTCACACCCAACACACTTTTAGCTCGCGCACACTTTTTTTTTTGCCGAAAAGCACAAAAAAATACCAAAAAAGTGCGATGTTAACGTATTGATGTTTCACCGACGCAAAAAACCGATGGAATAGAACGTGTTCTATTTCCATCGGTGAGCGTCGGTTTTTCACCGACACTTAAAAATTTTGTGTGTTTACACGACACCGACAGTTTTTTGACAAAAAGTGTCGGTTAAAAAATCCTCGTCTGAAAGCACTTTAAACAAATCGATGTTTCGCTGGGCCCGTTCCTTATCTGGCAACTCCGTTTTTAGTTTCAGTTTAGTTGACGTGCGGACCGACAAGCGGAGATAAATGTCGTCTTCTTCTTATTCACCTTACGCCAGCGTTTTTTTTATATGGAGTTTGACCTTACGCTAGGCCTTTTTTCTGACGTCGGTACTAGGCTTAAGATCTGAAATTATCCGCTCGCCTATAAGCTCAGCTGTAAGCTCCGCTTTCAGCTCCCAGTGTGCGCGCAGCCTTATAAAAGTAAAGAGCAACTGAACGATATGAACTACAATAAGGAGTCCAGTTCGTTCTTTTACTTTGGTGATTAGTTCAGTCGAACGATTCGATACAAACAACTGTATTGTTTATGTTTATTTTATTTTATAATGAACGCGAGTTTTGGGAATCTTTTGAAAAAGAAAAAGTGGTTTTTATTTTCTGTACTCGTTTTTTCGCTTTGTCTATTATTCATAAAGTATTCGATCGAAACCAGAAAGTCTCTCAACACACACTCGCCATCCGAATGTTTGTTTTGTGCAATTGCCAACGACAGCAGGACACCGCCAAGATTAGAATTTGAAAATGATGAATATGTAATATTTATGGACAAACGACCAGTATCCACTCATCATTATTTGGCGATTCCCAAGCAACACTACGACAGCTTAAATGTGCTCAATAAATCCCACGTAGACTTAGGTAAGTTATTGTTGCTTCATTTGCATTTTTTGTATACAACTGCGCCGTTGTTTTCATATTTGATTCACACGCTTCGATGTTTTTGCAGTAAGTCGAATGCAGGAGGGCATGGTCAAGTTCCTAGAATCAAAGGGCGTTGATACATCAGATGCAATAATCGGTTTCCACATTCCTCCGTTTATATCTCAACATCATCTGCATCTGCATGGAATTTCACCCGTTTCTGAGATGAGTATTTCGGATCGGATTAGTTTCCTGATGCCAACGTTTTGGGCCAAGTCGGTGAGTTTTGAATCACACATTCCACATTTGCATTGAATGGTTAATTGAATTTTTTATATAATGTGCAGGCCAATGATACGATCGATTCATTACGACACTCGGATCTTTAATGTTTAGATCGACTCTAGTCTTTTAAAATAAGCAACACCGTCCAGTGGAATTGAGTTTTAAATGCTTCATCGTATTCCGGGTCAACAACTTGTTCTTAATAAAATGCTTCGCTTGCGTTGTCAATTTAATACAAAAGGTTTAAATATCACTTAAATTTATAATTGAAAATTAAAAGTTAACATTATTTGTATTTATGTATGTATGTAGGCACCTTATTAAAACAACAAACAAGTTTTGTACATACAAACAAAAACGTTAATATAAATTATAAATGTATTTTTTTTATATTATTAAAAAAAAATATTTTTATAGAAAGTCGACAGCTCTTGGAGAAAGTTAACATATCGATAGGAGCTTGTGCATTTTCGGCTATCTGCGATGTCAAAATCACAAACGGTCGAATACAAAAACGAAAGCAGTAACACCTCTTAATATAATTATTCTAATAGCGATTGCCAATAAATTAATACTTGCAATTAAATATGCACTTTGCAAAAAATTCAATTTAGGTCAACATAATTTGGCAAAGATGGATAGAAATAATAATATCGATAAGCAATCAGGCCAATAGGAAAATATGACTGCTATGGAAAATATCGATCTATCGAGGAATTGGTCCCATGTCATTTCTTTAATGAATTTGATGTTTTTCAAAAAATGAATTAAAAATTTGTACTAACAAATTCAAAAAACCAAGCAAATTATAAATTTTCTAAAATAATAAAGTTCATTTTAAAACTGGTTTCGTGCACGACACCCTTCGCGTGGTGAAATAAAAGGTAAGAAATTCTAAAAAAAAAATCTAAAAAATTTAACAAAAATTCGAGTGAAATTTTCGAAGTTCTAGCTTCAAAATTAAGCAAGTTGCAAATTTGACTCAATTCATTAGTTTGAGTTTTGAGTTTACCTGATATGGTTGCCACCTTTTTTTGCCAAGCTTAGCCAAGGTTGCCACATGATTTTTTTGTTACCATCAGGCAACTTCCTTAGGCAAAAGCAAAGCGAGCGAGCGAGAAGACATTCACAGCAGCAAACGCTGAGTTTTGGTTTGTTTTAGTTACAACAAGATTCGCGAAAACCTTTGAAGAAAACTACTTAATTACGTCGCAACTGAAGGGATTGAAGAGCCTTAGACATAGTGCGTTTAAGACAACGCGCAGGATGTGGCCACAAACGCTGGAAATGTCCCGCGACGAGTGTCGAGGCATGTTGCGTCGACTTGGTAGGTGAAACGCTGCTGCTGCTGCCGCCGTCGCAGCCAGGAGCTGGCACTGCGAATCCCGCAGAGAAAACAATAACTCTGCTGCTGCTGCCGTCCAACTCTAATTGGTGTTCATTTGTTTTTGTATCGTTTGCGCAGAGCTTGAATCGTATTCGCACATAATTAGCGTTTTTCGCGCCCAAGGCTCGCTCAGCGAACCAAAGGCAAAGCTGCTGGAAGAATTGCGCCAACTGTTCCACATTACCCAGGAGCGTCACTGTGCCGAGGTGCGACGTGCTGCCAACGATGAGCAATTATGCACAATTGCCGAAAAGTAAGTGATGATTGTGATGGAATTGTGATGTGTGTGTATGTGTATTTGTAAATGTAATGTATTTTACATTTTGCAGCGTCTGCGGTCCGAACACATGGCAGGAATGGTCACGTGAAGGTCGTCGCCCGTATCCGCTACTGCCACGCATCAGTCCCCAAACGGCACTCAGCATTGTGGCCAACGATCTGGCGGCGAAAGCGTATGCGGAAAATGCAAAACTCGCCGCACCGGTCGAAACTGGCGCCAATCTAAGTGATGCGCTTCTGGAGCAGGCCAATTATTTGATGCTCAAGCATGGCACCCCAAAAGCTCAGGAGCGGCATGTGGTCATGGATGAGCCGGTGAGTGATGCTCTAGGATTATATAACATGCCCTGACCTGGCTATATGCATGCATATGTATGTATTGTTGTTGTCGCTGCTGCGTACATGTGTGCGCGCATGTATGGCAAAAGTACAGTCTGCGCCTGGATCGTTTGCTCTCATTCTGTGTGGCTTGCGAGGAATCGCTTAGGTGGCAGAGCAAACAGGACACATTTCAGGTGCGCTCTTTAATGCTCCAAAGATCTGCTAATGTATAGATGCATATGGAAATGTGTGTGTGTGTGTGTGTGTTCGAATGTCCCTATTGGGTAGTTAAAAATCCAATTGGAATACATTCGTTTGCCAGTGTCAGTGGTATTGTTATTGGATTAACTTTGATTTCAGTTTATTAATGTCGAGACATTTATTTTGATTTTATTGATGGTGGGCAGCTGCTGTTTAAGTGCAGTTTTCATATATTTTACAATTTAAATTTGATTAAACTGAATGCTATAGAGGTGGATAAACATCGAGTGAGAAACATCGATGCCATCGATGTAAAACATCATAGCCATCGATGCTTGGTAGGCCACAACAAAAAAAAGCAATCCTGTTAATTACGAGCCTCTATATATTTGAAAGAAATAATATTAAAATATAATGAGAAATATGTATAATTCAATCTCTTTTACAGATGAGATTTACAGATTTAAAAGCCGTTTCCAAACAATGTTATGTGTTCAGCAAACATCGATACATCGGCGACAACCAACACACGCACACACCTCTAATAAAATGCATTAGAGACAAATCTTGCAACTGTGTGGCAACCTTGGCAAAAGAAAAGTGGCAGCCATCTGGCCACACGGTTAACTTAATTCCATATTTAACTTTTTTAAAAAATTTAAGAATGCTAATAGAGTTTGCATCGAGTTGGCAGCCTTAGCTCTCAGGAAAAGGGACGATAGTCATATTAAGGAATTTAAAAAAAAATTTCCTCTTTGGAATATTTTAATTTTTAAGCCAGAATTTTGAAAATTTGTGTTTCTGTCTAGTTTAGAATTTTTGATTTAGAATTAACAATACCAACTTTACCCTCAGATGGGAGACAAGCACCCAACACTCATTAAAATCATCTCCTTTATTTTATTTTTAATTTATTAAAGTTTACTTTTATTGCGAAATTAATTAAAATTCACATTTAAATGTCGCTCTCCGGAACCGGTGAATGAACAAAATAAATGCCGGACTTAGGCCATGTAGTTCAGATGTTTTGTTCGTTGCTACTCCAGGTGGCGTATTTGTTTTATGTTTTGCACAAAATACAAAAGGGGGCGCACCAAAATGTAAACAAAAACTAAACAAGAAAGAAAACTTTTGTTTTCGCTTTTCAATTGTGGATTTCACAACTGCTTACTAATTTTTACAATTTTATTGTTGCTCCTTGCAGTTTAAGGTGCCAGATTTGCCCAACGAAATTAAGAAAGCAACACTCAAGCGGAAGGAGAATGAGGCTGGCGACGCCAAGCCCAACAAGAAACGGAATACACAGCATGATAAGCAACTGGGACAGGGACAGCAATCGTCTGCACAGTTGAGCGCTGGCAGGGATGAGGATGGTCAAGCCATGCCGCTGGAGCAGCGCCCCACGGCGCGCACTCTGCAACAGCGTTACTTCTATCAACAGCAGCAGAAGCACAAGCAAAGATTGGCCAGCAAAAAGGGAGCTGGAAATGCGTTGGCCAATCACAGCGGAGTTGCCGGTAGTGGGGTCAATACAAAGCCGGCCAAGAGCGGACGGAGGCGGGCACAGAAACAACTTCAACAGCAGCTGCAACAGAAACAACAGCAGCAACTACAGCAGCAACAACTACAACAGCAACAACTACAACAGCAGCAACAACTACAACAGCAGCAGCAGCAACAACAACAACAACATAAAGTATTATTGTCGGAGTCGACGACGCATCCAAATTCCAATCACTTGGTGCAACCGCATGTGGAATATATACTCGACGAGGCGCTCAAATCGGTGGCTGCCACCAAGCTAAAGACGCTGCCAGCAACACGGGCTGTTTATGCCACCCAGGAGCTGCAATCTCCGACAGCGGCACCAGCGCGCTCGATTGTCAACTCGCCCGTTGTGTTCAAGGAGAAGATGTCGCCGACAGCGCAGCCACAACAACAGCAGCAACAGCTCAGCACGCCGGTCAAAAAATACATTGTTGAGGAACGACAACTGACAGCGGCAACAGCAACAGCAACATCCACAGCGTCAGCAGCAACGCCTGCTGCTAATGTGTCCACAGCCAATTTACCGCTGGCACCGCAAATCATCAGCGTGCAACAGATTGCGGCGCCACCGAAGGTGCGCACGACCAGCAGCAGCTCCATCTTGCCGCCGGGCACCAAGCTGACGCCCAAGAAGATCAATCTGCTGACCACAGACAAGCAGCAGCTGCCCGCCGTGGCGAACACGGCGCTGCGTCTGCTGTCCTACGATCAGCAGCCAGTTAGCAATCTCAGCAGCAGCAGCGGCAGCAGCAAGGCGCCCGCCACGGCAGCTGTCCAGAAATACATTGTGGAGGAGCGTGTGCCCAGTCAGAGCCAGAATGTAGCAACGACGCCGCTGAGCAGCGCCTCGGCTGTAAATATTATTAAGAACATACCAGTCAGCAGTTTGAACAACACGCTGATTACGCCGCTCAGCAATTCCGCCGCGACGTCCGTTGTGCCCGTGTTCCGCAAGGCATCGACGAGCACAACGGCAGCGGGAGCAGGTGGTGCTAGTGGTTCACCCGCGACGCCACAAATTCTGGGCAACATCAAGCTGACTAGCGCCAGCGCCATCAAGCATGTGCCCAGCAGCGCATTGCGCAATATCAAGATCTGTTCGCCCAATGGCAAGGTGTTCCTGCAGCCCGCCAAGCTGCACGCCGGCAGCATCATTCACAAGCTGAACAGCGCCAGCTCAGGCGGAAGCACAGCCATCTCGGCCCTTTCGCCCACTGGCGGTGGCACGCCCACGTCGCCACAGCCAACGCAGCAGAGGATTACGATACAGAAGATGCAGTTGCTGACGCCCTCACAGGTCATCTCGAGTGCGACGAGTGGGAGCGGGACAAGCAGCGGCACCAAGGTCAAGCCCACCACTTTGACCTTGGGCCCGGCTGGTGTGGGCAAGAATAACTTGGTCTTTCTGCCCACGAGCGGAATGCGAGCGGTCACGTTGGCCTCCAGCAAGCCCAAGTCCGGGTCCGGTGCCGAGCTGCTGACGGCCAAGCCCAATGTGCTCGTCATAGGCCCATCTTCGTCCGGCGGACATGCGGCCAGCAATTCGCAGACCGTGGTCGCCACCACGTCCATCATGAGCAAGGCCAAGTCCAGTCAGCTGATTACGGAGGACACGCCCATTGATATCATCAATATGCCCATCATTGTGGCCGACAATGGAGCAACGGATGCAAAGACGCCGGCCAAGACAGCGCCAATGGTGGTGCTCAATACCACCGACTGGGAAATGGAATTGGATCAGGCTTCCAAGGCAGCTGTTGCTCCGACCACAAATACAGCCACAACGACAACAACAACAACAGAATCAACAAGCACGAAACTCACGAATGCTTCTAGCAGCAAGAAGAGTCTGGATGATGTCATTGTGGAGGATGTGAGGGAGGAGGAGGTGGTGGCCACCAGCACACAGCTCAACAATCGGAGTGAGTAGTCATGCTTTATATCAGCGGTGGGCATGAAATCTGAATTTGGGAGCGCTACAAGCCCTATTAGAGTCTACCGCTGCTCCCGGAGCCACTGCGTGCCCACCGCTGCTTTATGTCTTTTATTTGACTGCTTGTTATTTCCTGACCATGTTCTCTATTACAGTAATTGAACTGCAGGAGGAAGACGGCAGTGCAATTGAGTATGTGGACATGGAACTGGAACAGCCCCTAGAAATCGAGAGTACCAGCAACATATCGCCGGAGACACTGACCAGCAGCAGCAGCAGCGGCGGCAGCAGCACCACAACCATCAGCAGCAGCAAGCCCGAGCTGAAGAAACTGAAAGAGCAGACAACAAAGGTGGAAGTTGTCACGGCGGCAACAGCAACAACAACAGCAACAGCAACAAGAATAACAGCAGCAACAACAACGTTGCCGTAGGCATTGCAATTGATGGTGCCTTTCATTTTAATCCTGTTATTTAGCCACGAATTTGAATTTGTCATTTTTGTCATTCGTTACAAGAGAGAGAGAGAGAGAGAAGAACGCACAGCAGAACAGCCCGGTTTAATTTTAGCATTAGTTATTAGATTAGTTTCGAGTTCTTAAAGCAAAGTGCAACATTATCATTATATTTATATGTATATTCAAATATCTACAAGAATCCCCCTCCCCGTGAGAATCAAGTTCTAACTCATCTAGTTCTAATTCATAAATTTGCAGACCTTGTGTTTATTATATTTAGATTTTGGCGCCAACAAAAATTTTAAAATTTCTCCAAGCTGCCACCATCGATCGAAAACCTTAATATTTGTATACATTGTAAATAGCATTTCTCTTTTATTTAGTTAAGCATTTTAAGTTAATAACAAAACGAAAGAAGAGAAGAACAGAACAGAACAGCAAGCAAATCATAAGGAATAAGAATAAAATGTTTTCAATGAGATTATAGTAATTAGTTATCCCCTCCCCGCTCCATAAAATATGGCTGCTATTAATTAAAACAAAAAAAAAAGAGTAAAATTGTAAATATCTAAGTTTAAAACAGAAAAAACATTGAAGATTGATTTTCAAAAACAATGCTAAAAATCGTATAACTCATGTATATGTACCATGTAAAGAATAATTGGGAATAAATCGCAAAGGACGAAAAGTTGAAGTCGAGGAAAATATCCTGCACTTGCTATATATAGTACATATATAATGATTACTACTAGCGGGTAGTTTTAGCTATTAAGAATTTTATGCGTCGATTTTGTAAAAGCCAAATCATTAAAACGAAATGTTGCGACTTTTTTTAGACAACACGCAGTCGAAGCGTAAACCACCCAGAGTAAACAAATTGAATACTATAATACAAATATTGTTAAACAATGCGTGCAGCTGTATAATTTTTATCATAGAAGTTTTAAATGAAATAAATATAAATGTAAATGTAAATAACAACAGCAAGTTTTCAATTTTCAAAACCGCAAATAGAATTTTCTTGTCGATACCCTGTAACCAGGAATTAAATCATTTACAGAAACCGTAACCTTTAACCAGTAAAAACCGATTGAAATTAAAAACCGTAACTGAAAAAGAAAATTTTTATTTGACCGAAATCTTAAAACCGAAACTCTGTTAACTGAAATATCCGTTTAGTAACAGTTTTATTTATAAGGGTTAATTTGGGGTTTTCGTACATCCAAAATAAAACGTTTTTTATAATATTTTCTTTATAATAGTTTCTTATTTTAAAAATTGCAATTAAAAGTTATGATGTAACTTTCAAATACAATTTTAAAAGCAGGTTTTATTTTTTTAATTTTTATTATCAAAATTAAAAAATCAAGTTTAAAATAATTTTAAACCTTTCCAATTTTTTCCGACTCATGTTTGCGATCTCTGATATTTTGATATTAGTTTTGTATTTAATTTTTGATTTTATTTTTTATTTTTAATTTTGATTTTAATTTTCTTATGTTTAATTTTGAATTTCTGTTTGTGATATTCATGATCGAATTTTCATGGCACTGAATAAGGGCAAATAAAATAAATTTATTAAATGAAATATTAAAATTGTTATAATGTAACTAAATTATCATCAAACTGAAGAAAATGTGAAATAAGAAAGCAATGCCTTTTTAATTATTATTATTATATTATTAATATAATTATATTTTTGCACATACATATTTTTTATGCGAACCGAAACCATACCCATATTTCAAAACCGAAACATACAAAAACCGGTTCGAGACCTTTATTCAAAGATTTTGCATAACCGATAACCGAAAACCTAAACGCGAACATAACCGAAAC
>JBAMBL010000400.1:0-13591 GCA_037043405.1 Drosophila subquinaria | reverse complement strand
TGACAGGAAAACCAAAAATACTTTTCCCAATTTTTTTTTTTCCTAATTTTGTTTTTCTTATTTTTGTACTCTGAATATTTTTCTTAGTTGAGATTCCTAATTTACGATTCCTAATTTTTTCATCCCAATTTTGGATTCCACTTGGCTTTTTGTCTTCTTTTTTTAAAATTCCCTAAAAAAGTTGCGGAATTCGTATGGGGTACCCTCAGAACTGCTTTATTCTACAGCTCTACTAAGGATTAGACTCCCCCCATGGATGACCCACCTATGATGAGGACCTCGGCACTGCACTCCATTTGGCAGGCAACGATGAGCATTTGACACTGTGGCGGATCCAATGGGAACTCGGCCATTTGTCTGCCCAGTGTGGTCAGGGCGCCGGTGTGATCCAGTGCACCCAATATCCACAGCTGGTACAGTGAATTGAGGATGTTGTCCTGTGGCGGTGGATCCATGAAATGAAACTGCAGCAAGTCGACAACTCCGAGCGATTTCAGCAGCAGCACCGTGTTGGCCAGGTTAGTACGCTGTATCTCGGGCACGGTGAGGGCCAGCAGCTCGTCTTTGTACTGGCGCTGGGTGTAGAGGCGATATGCCTGGCCGGGACCTGTGCGACCAGCTCGGCCCGAACGCTGATTGGCATTCGCCTGCGAGATGGGATAGATCTGCAGGGCATCCATGCCGATGCGGGGATTGTAGACCTTCAGCTTGCAGTAGCCGGAGTCAATCACATAGATGATGCCATCGACGGTCAGGGATGTCTCCGCAATGTTCGTGGCCACCACACATTTGCGTACGCCATCCGCCGACCTCTGAAAGATCTTCGCCTGCAGATCGGATGGCAGTTGCGAGTAAATGGGCAATATGCTCAGCTCGGGCGCGTTGTCGATCTCGCTGAGACGCTCCTCCAGCACCTCGCAGGTGACCTCGATGTCCTCCTGGCCGGGCATAAAGATCAGCATGTCACCCTCGTTGGGCGTCAAGTGCACTTGGAGCGCCTGCTTCACCGCCGACTCCACATAATCCTCGCACGTATTCTTGCTGAACATCACATCCACCGGAAACGTTCGGCCCGGAATTGTGAATGTCGGCACATTACCAAAGAATGTGGCAAACTTGGTCGAATCCATTGTGGCCGATGTCACAATCAATTTCAGATCATGACGACGTGCAACAATCTGAAAATACAAAGCGAATCCATGGGAATTAGTCTTGGGAATGTCATCGATAAGAACATAGTTAAAATATCTAAAAGTGATAATACTTTAAAGCAGCGGTGGGCACGCATGGGCTCCGGGAGCTAGCGGCTGCTCCCAACTTTATTTCTGCCTATTCCGCGCCGTGAAATCGCACAAAAGACTAGGGAGCAAGTAGGTAGACTCTAATAGGGTTGTTGTTGTTGTAGTGCTCCCGAATTCAGATTTCGTGCCCACCGCTGCTTTAAAGACTAGTAATGTAAATTCAAAATGTGAATCGAGTTTAACAGCGAAACGTAAAAATCGACAAAAAAAATAAAAATAAATCGAGTTATCGATATCTGTATGTTGAAATAATACCGATTTATAGAGAATTCTTAAGCAAATTTTTAAATTCAGTTATAAATACAAAATACAAGCGTACAAATTTTTGATTTTTCATCAAAATCGATTTCATTAACTCGATTAATAGTCAAACAATTATCGATTATAAAGTACTTGAAAATCGTTTTAGATTTTCTACAGACTAACAACTTCGAATAGTCCTTAACAGTTGTAAATTCCGTACTGAAAAATCGTATACCCGACTATAAGATACCTGTTACTCAATTGAAATCTATATTATTTGCAGTCAAACTTCCCTAACTCGAATCACCATTATCCAAAGAAAAGGTTCAAGTTATGGAGATATTCGACTTATAGAGTTCTTTTTCTGAAGTTTATTAATTTTACTGCCACTCATTTAGCTCAATCAAAATTCGAGTTACAGAAGTTCGAGTTATGGAAGTTCAACTGTAGGTTTATAAATTATATTAAAAAGGGAAAATTGTAATGAATACAATATACCCTGGTATTCTTTTAGTAACGGCTATAACATGCTAGATTATAAGTTGTCCTTCACTCAATTTCAATAATTATGTATATTAGTTGTACCAATGAATTTTGAAATGCATTGGCATAAAATAAAAATGCATACGTTTAGGAGCTCGCGTCGCTTAAAAACTTAAAATATTCATAACAGTATTTTTTCGTTTGTGTATGCGTATATGTACATAATATGTATAAGTGTATGTCTGTACATAAGCATAACGTCACCTACGCCATTTTACCATAATCCTGTTTACAAATTGGATCAACCAAAAAAGCAAGTGTTACTAATTTTTAAGACCCTACTGTAAACATATTTGTAGCTCTTCCTCTGTAGGGCTTATTGAGTACCTAAAATTGGCAGACAGGTACAAGTCCTTTTCTTTAAGGACTAAATGCAATGACGTGTCACTTTTGCTGCGCTTTTTAGAGCATTCAACTTAAGGCTACTTGATGCTGCGGCCTTGGAACAAACCTCAATCCGCCTGCCACACCCCCTCCCCGAGGAGCTTGTGACGGAACGAGCATGACCCAAATCCAAATCCCGACCAGGGGCCCCAAAGTTAAGCAGCATTTCAAGTCGAAAGCCATAAAAATCATCCGCGCGTATCCTCAGCTGTCCACTCGTCAAGTGTGTTGAGTATAAAAAATGTATCCAAACGAAACTCAACACACACGAGGCACAAAAGAGAGCAACAGCTAGAGAGTTAGAGAGCGTGAGCGCGAGAGAATGCGAGCAGAGCAGCAAACTGTTTCGACTGCGACGCGGACGATTTAACGAAACGACAATTTGACGATTCGTCGTATGTCAAAGCACACGAGCACATATCCGACTGCCGACTGCCGACTGGGTGTTTGTAGTCAGCTCAGCTCAGCCCACCCCCTGGCCCCTGGACAGGCGTCCGATATGCCGCGACGCACGTAGGCAAACGGTACGTACAGCAGCAGCAGCAGCCTCAGCGAGAGATGACGACGTGCAAGCAGATCCTTTGCGCTCCGTTTGAGTATAGCACACACATTCATATATGCATGCACTGTGTGTGTGTGTTTGTGGGTGTGCTTTGCATTTCTATGCAAGCTAAGGCAATAACAATCGAACGAAAGCGACTTGTAAATACCCTTTATTTATTTGAGGTTGCCCAAGTAAAAAAGAACCTTTCAATTTATGGCACTAGCCACAAATAAAACAATATTAATCATAAATTGTACAAGAAATTTAACCAGGGATTAAAACCCTAACCGAAACCGTAACTTTTAACCGGTAAAAACCGATTGAAATTTGAAACCGTTACCGAAACCGTAACCGAGAAAAAAAATAAAACCGAAACTCTGTAAACCGAAATAACCGTTTAGTAACCGTTTCATTTATAAGGGTTTATTTCGGTTTTTCATACATCATAAAATACATTTTTATTTAAAATTTATATAATAAAAATGGAAAAAGTTTTATTTTTAATTGATAAGAGGTATGGCATAACTTTAAAATACAATTTTAAAAGCATGTTTTATTATTAATTTTTGTTATAAAAATTTTAATAACAAGTTAAAAATAATTTAAATCGAAAAACTTTGAACTGTTTTTAATTATTCCGACTCATAAGTCTTGTTTGCGATCTCTGATATTTTTTGTTATTAGTTTTGTATTTTATTTTTGATTTTATTTTTCATTATTAATTTTGATTTATATAAATGAAATAAATGTGTGAATGAAACATTAAGAAAGGTTTGCCTTTTTAATTACTATTATATTGTTAATATAATTATATTTTTTCAAAGAAATTTTTTTTTTTTTGTGAACCGAAACCATACCGGTATTTTAAAACCGAAACATACGAAAACCGGTTCACCGTTACGAAACCTTTATTCAAAGATTTTGCGTAACCTTTAACCGAAAACCGAAATCCGAACATAACCGAAACCGTAATTGAAACCGATATTCGTTTCGGTTTTAATCCCTGAATTTAACATATACATATGTATGTAAATACAATGAACAGTGGTATGATAATATGCAAATATACTATACAAATAATTTTTTTATATTTTGTAATTGATTTTTGTATTATTTATTTATCCATGCTTTTGTTTTTCTTTAACAGTATACAATATGTATTAAATATGTATGCCAAATATTTCTTCATCATGTTGAAAGATAAGCTTTTTTTTATAAGTCAACTGTTTTTTATACATGAATGAATCAAAGCGCACATACACTGCATATTCGCAGGGTATAGGGTATCTAGAAAAGCGTATTACCAATTCCGTTGCCGCACCTGCTACAGCCACAAACTGCTTTGAGTCACAGGCAACATGGCAAGCAAATTGCGCATTAATTTGTTATGCGGTTGGAGGCGTGACACGCCCACAAATACAAATACATTGGGTTCAATATGCGACTTATCGAGATACACACAAAGATACTTGCAAAAAAAACGCGTACAAACCGACAGGAGTGAGAATAGGAGAAAAAGAGAATGATGAAAGTGTTTATAATGCTCATCAACAGCTCCAGTTTTCCACTTCTATAGTTATTCAGCTCCAACGATAATGCATTGCTTCAATTTGTTTACACTGTACTTAAAAAGATACTTAGGGTCTATTAAGTTAATTAAGAGAAATTGTTTAGTTTTCAAAAAAATCAAAATCAATTCGTAAGCTACAATCATTTAGTACACTTAATAAGTATGTATTACAGTCCTGAGGTACTTAATAAATTTCATCATGATCAGATAATAAACTACGACGTAACTCAAGAATTAAAGGATGGCGAACAGAGCACTGAAGAACACACACACTGTACTGGGTCTCTTAAAGTCGTGTACTCCCGACTTTAACTTCATACTAATTATCTGTAGAGCCAAAGAGATAAATGACGTTGAACATTGTTCCGTTCACATTAATTACGATAATATTTCGATATATGTATGACAGTTATATGAAATACATACTATATGGTTTATGAGAATGTAGAAGATAACGTTGCAAATCTGAAACTGTTTGTACTACAGAGCTAAAGCAAATGGGAAAAGTGTACCAAAAGCCCAAGCTAAGAGAAGTCCATAAAGATAATGAGTGAGAGTACAGAAAAGTGGAGATAAGTAAAAATTCGATACAGTAAAAAAAAAAATCAAATTCCAGATATCACTGCGGACGGCAGTCCGCGCTAGTGACGAAAGCCGCACGAGGGGTGCGAAGGAGACTAGCATATATACACAGGAAGAATGGAAAAATTGCTATGACTGTCCGATCAGGTGCCAAAATTTTGTTTAAAATAATTTATGTGTAAAACTTAATATTATTCGTCACAAAATTGGATATCAGAAATTTTGGGGCATGAAAATGTTTTCGTCACTAGACTTTTACCTCGTAAAGAGGTTTTTTTATGGGATCACAAAACTCATGAATTATATCACTAAAAGGAAGTAATAAATTCAGGATTGTATCTAGAATTTAAGGACTTCTTAAAGAGCAAAGTAAATGTAAACGAAATTAAATGAATGCAATCTCAAGTATCATGCATAAATATAAACAAATATGAACTCAAGCGACACGCAATGATGATTAAATTAAAGATAATGATCGACTTATTTTACTGCAAGTCAATATCTGTACACACATATGTATGTATGTATGTACAATAATTCAGTTCTCTAAATAAATAACAACGTTTCTATCGCCCAAGGTCACATACATAATTATGAACGGTGCAGGCGAGTTTATATATCATCATTATATGGAGCTTGTATTTGTGAAACGTTTTATGATCCCATCATAAAGCGTAAATATAAAACAATTCTAACTTGGCGTTTAACTAAAAATAATAATAAACAAACAAAGAAATACATATGCATGTTCATATAGCTAGTGAATAGAGAAAACTGCAACTCACGCTAGTGACGAAGGCTAGTTTATTAGATTCTTTTATAACCCTTAAAATTATCCAGGTTTCATTCTCAAAACGATAAGCTGTCAAACTATTTCAATATCTTTGATAGATTTTATTATCAACTAAACTACAATATATTATATGAATGAATCTATAGTATGATCCATCGATTATCTGCACTTTTCACCATACTTGGGGGATTGCGTAGAAATAATTTCATCAGCTGGATTAGCTGTGACTAACCAAGACTGACTAAGACAAATCACGAGCTATGGTCACACACCCACTTAACTCATACATATGTATATGTATGTTCAAGTATTTCTATATGTAATTCACATTCAACTGATACTAGCCTAATTCGATTAAACTCGTAAAACCAGGGCGTTTGTACCTTGTGCCCATTGAAAGCGACTTTGAGGTAATGTATGCTACAGAAGAGAAGCAGAAGCTGGCGACCCTATAAAGTATATATGCAATATATATACATACATTTATTCTTGATCAACATCAACAGATGAATCAATTTAATCCAGCGGTGGGCACGAAATCTGAATTCGGGAGCATTACAACAAAAGCTACAGCAACCTATTAGAGTCTGTCTACCTACTTTTTCGACCAAAAAGTTGGGAGCAGTCGCTAGCTCCCGGAGCCCATGCGTGCCCACCGCTGATTTAATCAATCATAAATCCAAATGAAAAATCAGTGAATCAAATGAATCTTCGAATAATGTCATTACAAGAAGCGAGATATTGTCTGAATCATAGTTATCGTGCTATAAAGTTGACCTGCAAATTTCAATAGCATCGAATAAGAATTGTTTATTGGCCACAGGGTATTGTATAGTCAGGCAGCGCAGACTTTTTCTTCCTATTCTGTTATATGTTTACCTATTGAATGTGTATTAACTTTGAACGTACTACGTGTATTTTCCGATTCTATTATTTTTTCCTTTTATGTGGAATGTAGTATATCAATCTTGATTGCGATAACGTTGCCACTGAGCCACTTGAGCTAAGTTGTGACTTTGCTCGTAATATCTACATAGATAGGTATATATGTATGTACATATATTTATATGTTTATAGGTATGCCTAAGTACATGTATTATTATTTAAATGCAGTTCAATTTTAAAAGTGTTTATATTCAGATCATCGTTATTATATTTCTACAGTGCCTGCGAGCTGTTAACGCACACGTCCGCACAGTACAAATAATTATATTGAAACAGGAAATGCGAATCCAATAAAATGGAGTGTAGATAATAACCGAAAAATCGATCGCACGATCCCATGCCATAATTAATCAACAAAATACAATATATACGTGTATATTGTAAATAAATTATATTTTAATAAATACTTATATAACCAGAAAGAAATGCACAATCTTTGGACTGACAAAATTGTGATACTCTCCCAAATTGATCATAGGTAATAGGTACAATTTATAGTAATTATATAGCAAATATAAGGCTTTAAGTCCAAAAATCAAGATTCATCTATTCAGTTAAGCTGAGAGATCAGTTTTTAAGAAAACATTTCTTATATGTAAGTTAAAATATCAAAAAAATCTGATTTGTTTGTGTTACAACTTTCTCGACAAATTTATATAGCTCTTAGCACGTATTATATTGTACTCCATATCTATCAGGAAATTGCATTGAGCTACAGCAATCAAAAATTCACAATTCTTAAACAAAACAAAACATTAAAGAAGACGAGGAAAAAAACGTAATGCAAAAGAGAATAAAAGAATAAAGAAAACAATTTTGTTGTCATTTGTAGAATTTTATGGGCAGAGAGCCAACAAATTTTTTAGATGATACGAATCGGGGCAACCGAAATACACACATAAAGATAGAAAGATAGATATATACCTAAGATATCGGTATATATAGCCAACGAACATAATTATGATACATATTTGATGAATAAAATGTCTATTTTGATTGAAGGACATATCGTATGTATGTAGTTATAACTCTTGAATTGGGTCAAACACTTATCTCAATAAGTTTGGGTTAGATATTCATACATGTAGAACAGTCGGAAATACGATTCTTATGGCACGGGCGTTAGAATCGTTTTCCGTAACATACAAAATGAGCTGTCATCAATTTGAGGTTTGTTTTGGAAGACGTGTCTACCCAAGTAATTCCCAGTTTGCGTATTCTTGATTTATTTACAACGGCAATAACCCAGACAAACAATTATAATTAAATATACAATTTATGCAAATGCAAAATTGCACACAATCCTGTGTGTAGTAATTAAAAAATACATACATAATTTATTGGACTGAAAATTACAAAATAAGATAATCCATATTTGAGATTGTAATGTGGCATTAAATTGCTATTTAAGCAGGTATATAATGGACGTCAATTTATCAATTCAACCCAGGAATGTGGCAAACAACCTCAAACTTAAAGAGAAGTCAACGTCTGTATCTTGATATTTATTTGCATTTATCTGCAGAGGGTATGCTAATATTATTCAGGAATATGTAACACCTTGAAGTAAGGTATTGACTCGACAATAAATGCAATAGCAAGACATTTTGTATACATTCTCTGTAAAACTAGCTAGTTCAAAATTTCAGTATTATTCCAATTAACATTTCACTTAAATTAGCATTGAAAATCATAGTGCCAGTAAAATATAATTTTATTAATTAATAAAAAACAAAAATAAATAACCAAGAACATGTTTCTGTTTGTTAACTTTTTTCTTTGTCAAAATAATTACTTATCATACTGTATTTCCTTTTTAGCGAAAGCTCTCGCCAAAAGCTCTGCAACAGCTCCCTTTGGGTATCCATGTATTGTACATTTATATTTACCCTATAAGAATATAGAACTTGACCAATTCCTTTGTGAAAGCTTTCATATACAGCTTACATTTTATGGAATATGCTCGAAAACTAAAAAGAGTAATATCTTTCTTTTTGCATTACTAATTCAACTATTCGCAATAAATTTCAAATTGCTCAAATCATAAAATTTGAAAAGACTTTATTCAATTATCATGTAATATAGCTTGTGGTTTCTGTTTTTTTTTTAACTGATAAAAACGGGTCTTTCATTGTGCCTTGAGCCTTATTATTCTCAAAACTATGAATTACCATTTTTGAAGTAATGACATCAGAAAGCTGTCTTATAAACCAGCTTAAATTGCAAAAGTAATGAAAGCTTTTTTTTTTATTGTTCAATGCTTTAGATCAGTGGTGGGCACGCAGTGGCTCCGGGAGCAGCGACCGCTCCCAACTATTTTTCTGCCTATTCGGCGCTGTGGAGTCGCAAGAAAAACTCGCTGTTTTTGTTGTTGTAGTTGTTATTGTTGTGCTCCCGAATTCAGATTTCGTGCCCACCGCTGCTTTAGATTATCGTAAACTGTTTCCTAGAGTATCGAATCTTCGACAGGTCCAAAGATAGCGGTACATTCTGGTTGCTTTTGTTTTGTTTGTGTGGCGCCAGTCAGCAAATCTATGCGATATGTCTGGCCATATAATTGATGTCCGCATGCAATTTTCAGTGCATTTGCATTGCAAAATGTCGGAATGGGTGAGTGGCAAAGCTTTAGCATGAGAGTCTGATGAACTGAGTACTGAGTACTGAGTGGGTAGCGACTGTTGAGCACAACAACACGAATACTGCAAATTTTATATTCACTCGCTGCAGGCTTAAAACTTGCAGGCAGCACTTCGGCGACAGAGTCGTCACGATGGAGATGGAGAGAGACGGAGAGAGAGAGGGAGGCCGAAAGAGAGAAAGATTATGGCAGCGCTGCTGCTGTGGTGAGTTTTAATCGCTGCCGTTGGAGGTGTGGCAATGTCGCTCTGACGTAGTCGGTGATAAAAACAGCAATTTATTTTGGCAAAACTAACCACAACAAGATGTAAACAAAGCACACACACAAGCACACCTCCGAATGGCGATCTAAATAATATATAATACAGGCACGAGCAAAAACACGAGCCAACAACAACAGTCGAATACAAAAACTCGCAATGCAAAATATGTAAATAATTTAAAAACAAGCAACAACCACAAGCAGTGCTCGACGTTTTTTTCTTTTTCACTTTTTTTTTTTTTTTGCATATTTTGTTTTTATCCGCACATTTGCAAGGCAGAACAAACAAGCAAAAGGCAAACAATGAAGCCGCAAAACGAGTTATGAACTCTCCCAACCAACAGTTGCCGACAGCGCTGTCAGCGCCGCGGTCGCCGTTGCCGTTGCTGGCGAAGGTGAATAACACCAAGCAGCAGCCTAAAAGTGAGAGGGAGAGTGCAGCGAGGCGAGGGAGAGAGAGAGAGAGGTAGCTTACAACAACTAAATTTGCACATCTGCCTGCCCAACAGCTTTTCCAAAACGATTCTGTTTACTCGTTTTTATTGGGCAAGGAGGGGCAACAGCTGTTGCAGAGTCCTTGCTTCCGCCATGTGAGAAGTGCGCCTGTCTGCATACTAGCATCCCCTCCTCCCCCCTTCGACTAAGCGCTCTAAACCTTGTCACACCAGGAAGACATCGTCGACATTGCGATGGCTGTGAAAACAGAAGAATTCTTTCTTTTTTATATTTTGCATATTTTATATTTATTTTCTGCGCCTTTTTTGCTGTTGTTGTAGCCGCTATTTTCCTCGCGTTTTAAGATTTTTTTTTTGTTTTTTTTTTATATAAATCTAAAAATAGCTGAAAGCAAGCACATGACAGACGCAGCCAAAGCTGACTGCGACGTCAACGTCGACGCCAACGCCGACGTCAGCAGTCTATAGTGGTTTAGGATTACAAAAACAATATCAACAAATGGCGAACTGCGCGGCGCGTCCACAGGTGGCTCTTTCAACTGATGCACACTTTGTCCAGACTCGAAGCTCCGTCTGCCTCTCTGCGCTTCTCTGGCTCTCTCTCTTTCTCTCTTTGGCTCATATCAATTGCCTTTCGCAGAAATCTATGCTACAATAAAGCTTTGCGGATCAATTCAAGATACATGGCATTTTCTCCGGTTCTCTATTGATTTCGAAAAGCTTTATTAGTTGTAGAGCTTTTGGAAAGCTCTTGCCATAAACATTTCTGTTTATCACGCCAATCTACATTGTCCACGGTCCCAGACCCAGACCCCGACCCAGGCCATTGTCATTTTCATTGTTCAAGACATGTTTTGACTAGACACTCAATTGAGTGTGTGTGCATGTGCGTGCGTGTGTGTTTGTTTGTTTGTTTGTGTGCGTGCTTGCATTTATTCTATTCTCATCTAGTTAGCTTTACTTCTACTCATACTTTGCGCTTGTTTACTTGAACCTGACAAAGTCGACGTCTCACCACCCGCCAACCCTTGAATGTTTTTTTGTCGCCCTGCCCGCTTAACCAAAGCGAAGCGAAACAAAACAAAACGGAAATAGCTTTAAAGCTCTGACATGCGACCAAAGTACGGTTATTGCCAGATATCGATATCGACATCGGCATCGGCATTTGCATTTGCAAAGCGTTAAGTGCTAAATGAAGCCTTTAAGTAACATTGGCTTAAAGAATAACCACAAAATATAAAACACAAAAAAAATGTTCAAGATTTGCCTGCTTGACTTGTAGATACCCTATGAGTAAATTAACAATAAGCTGAACTTCTTTTATACCACTCATAATAAGTGTTCGTTTTCTATATTCTTTGAAATTTATGTAACAGTGGGAAGGCAAAGTCTTCGACCCTACACAGTATATATTTTCTTGGTTTATTTTTTAGGTTTTTTTAACTTTGTCACAAAAACAAATGTGCGTAACAGGCAGAAGGAGGCGTGGCAGACCCCATAAAGTATATATATTCTTAATCAGCATCAACAGCCGAGTCGATATAGCCATGTCCGTCTGTCCGTCAGTAAGAGCGCCTAGATCTCAGAGACTATAAGAGCTAGAGACTCCAAACTTGGTATGTAGGTTCGTCTATATTGGGAGCAGATCGAGTTTGTTTTAGATTTTGGATCAGACCACTATATCATATAGCTCCCATAGGAACAATCAGTTGAAAATCAAGTCTTAGTATGGAAAACCGTTTTGCTGTTTTAGATATTTCAACCAAACTGACAGAATATGTATAAAAAAGATGGTCCCATACATACTGACCAAATTTGATTGAAATCGGATTACTATATCATATAGCTGCCATAGGAACAATCAGTCGAAAATCAAGTCTTAGTATGAAAATCTTTTTTGTTGTTTGAGATAACTAAATTAAACTGACAGGGATGGACCCATACATACTGACCAAATTTGGTTGGAATCGAACTACTATATCATATAGATCCCATAGGAACAATCAGTTGAAAATCAAGTCTTAGTATGGAAAACCGTTTTGCTGTTTTAGATATTTCAACCAAACTGACAGAATATGTATTAAAGATGGTCCCATACATACTGACCAAATTTGATTGAAATCGGATTACTATATCATATAGCTGCCATAGGAACGATCAGTCCAAATTAAGTCTTAGTATGAAAATATTTTTTTTGTTTGAGATATCTTTATAATAAGTACGGGGTCTCCGACAGTCGAGTAACGCTCGACTGTAGCACCGCCGACTAGTTTTATTTATTGTTTGTCAAGCGATTCTTCAGAAATTTTTTATTTTTGCTTTTATTATTATAGTGAATGAACTTGATATGAATTTGGAATATTTTCTTAGGACATCAAAGCTTATAAGGAATATGTAAAAAGTGTAAAAAAAATTTAAAAATTTCGACAAATAATACTAAGAATAGCAATATTTGGAAACAAACATTAGAAAAACCAAGTCATTAAACAAAGAATTTGAAACAAATGACAAAACCAAATTTAAATTAGTAAAATATATATTATTAATATTTTGGTTAAGTTTTCAAAATACTCTTTAAAAGAAAGCAGCAGAAACTAAATACATTTTATCGTACCATTTATATAGAATTATCTAGAATCAACAAGTGTCTACATTTAGATTTTGTGCGCCACCTTTGAATAAATATAATAGATACTTTTCCTAATGTAAATTAAATAGATTATTCTCTTATTTTTGTAGTCTTAATGTTTTTCTTATTTCAATTTGCAAATTTCTGTTCTCTGAATGTTTTACTCAATTGAATTTATGTATTTTATTTGTGCCCCCTTTTGTATCTTTATTTTCCTTTCCTTTAATATTAATCAAAAACTTTCGCTGCTTTTGCAATTCTTACAAACATGTTCAGAATTCGTAGGAGATATTACAGGGTATGAGCTTTGTTGCAGCATTTCGCATTAGATATGTAAATAGATAGATATGTATGTATGTATGTAGATAGACTATCCATAGAAGCAAGTGTACTGATAGCCTGGCCCATTCATTAGTGGAAGAAAAGCAGGAGCTCAAGTTGTGTTCATTATTCATACAACTCAGATAGATTTGCCACATGCCAGTTTGAACACAGCCAAGTTAGCCAGCCAGACTAGCCAAATTAGCCCAGCGGGAACAATAGACGACATACATACATATAAACAAATACAGGTGGTTCTGAGGTGCTGACTTCGAATCTATTCGAAAAAAACAGACGCGCACAACAAAAGGGCCACAACTTGGAAAGAGAGACGCGACAAACAAAATGTGCAAAAAGAGAGCAGTCAGTATTCATACATACA
>JBAMBL010000399.1:0-28461 GCA_037043405.1 Drosophila subquinaria | reverse complement strand
GACAGGAAAACCAAAAATACTTTTCCCAATTTTTTTTTTTTCCTAATTTTGTTTTCCTTATTTTTGTACTCTGAATATTTTTCTTAAGCAGGCCATCCACAGTCGAATTTGTTTGTCGAACGTGTTCGATTCGACGAAATATTCGTCGTTGGTGGTAGTGTTCGTGTCCAAATTTTGTGTTGCTTGTTTTGTTCGAGAAAAATAGAAATGATTCTATTTTTTGTGTGTTCGATTCAACAATTCGATAATGGATGGCAATGTTGACACAAACATCATTTGTCAAAAGTTTTCGTAGCGTTAACATGTCAAAAATGTCGAAACAATTTTAGCTTGAATTTATTCATTGTCTGCAAAATGAGCCAGCACTGTGGCATGCAAAAAGCGAGGCATATAAAAACAAGAACATGCGAAACAAATCGTGGGACTTATTATTAAGAAATGCCAGTTAAAAATTTCAGATCCTCGTAGCTTTGGCCACTGGCCAAAAAGCGCAAAGTCGCTGAAAGTCTTTCATGTGCGCTTATTGCTGCTCTCATTATAGTGTCCTGGAGCTACCAAATTTAGTAGTGCTTCATAAGTTTCAGTGTCCATTCTAAGAAAGTTTTTAAAATCCGCACGAGAAGTTTCTTGAAGCTCCTTTAAAAGATTGGTATGGGTGAATTTTTGGCGCTTTGCGTACCACTCCTTCATCCACATACTGTGCTTCCTTTTTTGCGCTTGATCCCTTTTCTTTTTTTTCTTTGAATAAATATAAATTGCCATCAAGGCAATGACTGTATCGTTTTCCGATGACATGTTTATTCTCTGAAAATTTTCAGCAAATGATGTTCGCAAGCAATGTTTGAAATAGTTAGTGGGCAAATGAAATTCTTGTTCGACGAACAGTTCGTCCAACAAATTCGACTGTGGATGGCCTGCTTTAGTTGAGATTCCTAATTTATGATTCCTAATTTTTTCATCCCAATTTTGGATTCCACTTGGCTTTTTGTCTTCTTGTTTTAAAATTCCCTAAAAAAGTTGCGGAATTCGTATGGGGTACCCCTAGAACTGCTTTATTCTACAGCTCTACTAAGGATTAGACTCCCCCCATGGATGACCCACCTATGATGAGGACCTCGGCACTGCACTCCATTTGGCAGGCAACGATGAGCATTTGACACTGTGGCGGATCCAATGGGAACTCGGCCATTTGTCTGCCCAGTGTGGTCAGGGCGCCGGTGTGATCCAGTGCACCCAATATCCACAGCTGGTACAGTGAATTGAGGATGTTGTCCTGTGGCGGTGGATCCATGAAATGAAACTGCAGCAAGTCGACAACTCCGAGCGATTTCAGCAGCAGCACCGTGTTGGCCAGGTTAGTACGCTGTATCTCGGGCACGGTGAGGGCCAGCAGCTCGTCTTTGTACTGGCGCTGGGTGTAGAGGCGATACGCCTGGCCGGGACCTGTGCGACCAGCTCGGCCCGAACGCTGATTGGCATTCGCCTGCGAGATGGGATAGATCTGCAGGGCATCCATGCCGATGCGGGGATTGTAGACCTTCAGCTTGCAGTAGCCGGAGTCAATCACATAGATGATGCCATCGACGGTCAGGGATGTCTCCGCGATGTTCGTGGCCACCACACATTTGCGTACGCCATCCGCCGACCTCTGAAAGATCTTCGCCTGCAGATCGGATGGCAGTTGCGAGTAAATGGGCAATATGCTCAGCTCGGGCGCGTTGTCGATCTCGCTGAGACGCTCCTCCAGCACCTCGCAGGTGACCTCGATGTCCTCCTGGCCGGGCATAAAGATCAGCATGTCACCCTCGTTGGGCGTCAAGTGCACTTGGAGCGCCTGCTTCACCGCCGACTCCACATAATCCTCGCACGTATTCTTGCTGAACATCACATCCACCGGAAACGTTCGGCCCGGAATTGTGAATGTCGGCACATTACCAAAGAATGTGGCAAACTTGGTCGAATCCATTGTGGCCGATGTCACAATCAATTTCAGATCATGACGACGTGCAACAATCTGAAAATACAAAGCGATTCCATGGGAATTAGTCTTGGGAATGTCATCGATAAGAACATAGTTAAAATATCTAAAAGTGATAATACTTTAAAGCAGCGGTGGGCACGAATGGGCTCCGGGAGCTAGCGGCTGCTCCCAACTTTATTTCTGCCTATTCCGCGCCGTGAAATCGCACAAAAGACTCGGGAGCAAGTAGGTTTAAAGACTAGTAATGTAAATTCAAAATGTGAATCGAGTTTAACAGCGAAACGTAAAAATCGACAAAAAAATAAAAATAAATCGAGTTATCGATATCTGTATGTTGAAATAATACCGATTTATAGAGAATTCTTAAGCAAATTTTTAAATTCAGTTATAAATACAAAATACAAGCGTAATAATTTTTGATTTTTCATCAAAATCGATTTCATTAACTCGATTAATAGTCAAACAATTATCGATTATAAAGTACTTGAAAATCGTTTTAGATTTTCTACAGACTAACAACTTCGAATAGTCCTTAACAGTTGTAAATTCCGTACTGAAAAATCGTATACCCGACTATAAGATACCTGTTACTCAATTGAAATCTATATTATTTGCAGTCAAACTTCCCTAACTCGAATCACCATTATCCAAAGAAAAGGTTCAAGTTATGGAGATATTCGACTTATAGAGTTCTTTTTCTGAAGTTTATTAATTTTACTGCCACTCATTTAGCTCGAGCTAAAATTCGAGTTACAGAAGTTCGAGTTATGGAAGTTCAACTGTAGGTTCATAAATTATATTAAAAAGGGAAAATTGTAACGAATACAATATACCCTGGTATTCTTTTAGTAACGGCTATAACATGCTAGATTATAAGTTGTCCTTCACTCAATTTCAATAATTATGTATATTAGTTGTACCAATGAATTTTGAAATGCATTGGCATAAAATAAATTGCATACGTTTAGGAGCTCGCGTCGCTTAAAAACTTAAAATATTCATAACAGTATTTTTTCGTTTGTGTATGCGTATATGTACATACATAATATGTATAAGTGTATGTCTGTACATAAGTATAACGTCACCTACGCCATTTTACCATAATCCTGTTTACAAATTGGATCAACCAAAAAAGCAAGTGTTACTAATTTTTAAGACCCTACTGTAAACATATTTGTAGCTCTTCCTCTGTAGGGCTTATTGAGTACCTAAAATTGGCAGTCAGGTACAAGTCCTTTTCTTTAAGGACTAAATGCAATGACGTGTCACTTGTGCTGCGCTTTTTAGAGCATTCAACTTAAGGCTACTTGATGCTGCGGCCTTGGAACAAACCTCAATCCGCCTGCCACACCCCCTCCCCGAGGAGCTTGTGACGGAACGAGCATGACCCAAATCCAAATCCCGACCAGGGGCCCCAAAGTTAAGCAGCATTTCAAGTCGAAAGCCATAAAAATCATCCGCGCGTATCCTCAGCTGTCCACTCGTCAAGTGTGTTGAGTATAAAAAATGTATCCAAACGAAACTCAACACACACGAGGCACAAAAGAGAGCAACAGCTAGAGAGTTAGAGAGCGTGAGCGCGAGAGAATGCGAGCAGAGCAGCAAACTGTTTCGACTGCGACGCGGACGATTTAACGAAACGACAATTTGACGATTCGTCGTATGTCAAAGCACACGAGCACATATCCGACTGCCGACTGCCGACTGGGTGTTTGTAGTCAGCTCAGCTCAGCCCACCCCCTGGCCCCTGGACAGGCGTCCGATATGCCGCGACGCACGTAGGCAAACGGTACAGCAGCAGCAGCAGCCTCAGCGAGAGATGACGACGTGCAAGCAGATCCTTTGCGCTCCGTTTGAGTATAGCACACACATTCATATATGCATGCACTGTGTGTGTGTGTTTGTGGGTGTGCTTTGCATTTCTATGCAAGCTAAGGCAATAACAATCTAACGAAAGCGACTTGTAAATACCCTTTATTTATTTGAGGTTGCCCACCTAGTGCTTCAAGTAAAAAAGAACCTTTCAATTTATGGCACTAGCCACAAATAAAACAATATTAATCATAAATTGTACAAGAAATTTAACCAGGGATTGAAACCCTAACCGAAACCGTAACCTTTGACCGGTAAAAACCGATTGAAATTTGAAACCGTTACCGAAACCGTAACCGAGAAAAAAAATTTTCATCTGACCGAAACCTTTAAACCGAAACTCTGTAAACCGAAATAACCGTTTAGTAACCGTTTCATTTATAAGGGTTTATTTCGGTTTTTCATACATCATAAAATAAATTTTTATTTAAAATTTATATAATAAAAATGGAAAAAAAGTTTTATTTTTAATTGATATTTTAAAAATTTCAAATAAGAGGTATGGTATAACTTTAAAATACAATTTTTAAAGCATGTTTTATTATTAATTTTTGTTATAAAAATTTAAATAACAAGTTAAAAATAATTTAAATCGAAAAACTTTGAACTGTTTTTAATTATTCCGACTCATAAGTCTTGTTTGCGATCTCTGATATTTTTTGTTATTAGTTTTGTATTTTATTTTTGATTTTATTTTTCATTATTAATTTTGATTTATATAAATGAAATAAATGTGTGAATGAAACATTAAGAAAGGTTTGCCTTTTTAATTACTATTATATTGTTAATATAATTATATTTTTTCAAAGAAATTTTTTTTTTTTTTTGTGAACCGAAACCATACCGGTATTTCAAAACCGGTTCACCGTTACGAAACCTTTATTCAAAGATTTTGCGTAACCTTTAACCGAAAACCGAAATCCGAACATAACCGAAACCGTAACTGAAACCGATATTCGTTTCGGTTTTAATCCCTGAATTTATCATATATGTACAGTTTGTCAAGTAATTGTTTGCAAAGCCTTAAAAATGTAATATTTCGACTTTAAATAAGAAAATAATAGCTTATTATATATATTTGGAAAGGTCATTTAATTTTTGTTCAAATGATGCAAAAATTTCCTTAACCCATTAAGTACCCATTAAAATATTTGAATTTTAAAAAAGGTCTACTTTTTCAACTTTTTTCCTCGATTTTTTCCAAAAAATGTTGGGATGCAAAAAAATTCTGGAAACAATTCTAAGAGTAACTGCAAAAAAAAATTTTCAAAAATATTTTTGCTAGTATTTTTTAAAATTGTTTGAAAATCCTAAAAATGACCATTTTAACCCATTTTTCCTCATTTTCATGCAAAAAGTGCCTTTTTTTCAGTTTTCAAAAAATTCTAAAAAATACTAGCAAAAATATTTTTGAAAATTTTTTTTTGCAGTTACTCTTAGAATTGTTTCCAGAATTTTTTTGCATCCCAACATTTTTTGGAAAAAATCGAGGAAAAAAGTTGAAAAAGTAGACCTTTTTTAAAATTCGAATATTTTAATGGGTACTTAATGGGTTAAGGAAATTTTTGCATCATTTGAACGAAAATTAAATGACCTTTCCAAATATATATAATAAGCTATTATTTTCTTATTTAAAGTCGAAATATTACATTTTTAAGGCTTTGCAAACAATTACTTGACAAACTGTATGTAAATACAATGAACAGTGGTATGATAATATGCAAATATACTATACAAATAATTTTTTTATATTTTGTAATTGATTTTTGTATTATTTATTTATCCATGCTTTTGTTTTTCTTTAATAGTATACAATATGTATAAAATATGTATGCCAAATATTTCTTCATCATGTTGAAAGATAAGCTTTTTTTATAAGTCAACTGTTTTTTATACATGAATGAATCAAAGCGCACATACACTGCATATTCACAGGGTATAGGGTATCTAGAAAAGCTTATTACCAATTCCGTTGCCGCACCTGCTACAGCCACAAACTGCTTTGAGTCACAGGCAACATGGCAAGCAAATTGCGCATTAATTTGTTATGCGGTTGGAGGCGTGACACGCCCACAAATACAAATACATTGGGTTCAATATGCGACTTATCGAGATACACACAAAGATACTTGCAAAAAAAACTCGTACAAACCGACAGGAGTGAGAATAGGAGAAAAAGAGAATGATGAAAGTGTTTATAATGCTCATCAACAGCTCCAGTTTTCCACTTCTATAGTTATTCAGCTCCAACGATAATGCATTGCTTCAATTTGTTTACACTGTACTTAAAAAGATACGTAGGGTTGTTTAAGTTAATTAAGAGAAATTGGTTTGTTTTAAAAAAAAAAAAAAATCTATTTTTAAGCTACAATCATTTAGTACACATAATAAGTAGTATGTATTACAGTCCTAATTACTCTATAAATTTCATCATGATCAGATAATAAACTACGACGTAACTCAAGAATTAAAGGATGGCGAACAGAGCACTGAAGAACACACACACTGTACTGGGTCTCTTAAAGTCGTGTACTCCCGACTTTAACTTCATACTAATTATCTGTAGAGCCAAAGAGATAAATGACGTTGAACATTGTTCCGTTCACATTAATTACGATAATATTTCGATATATGTATGACAGTTATATGAAATACATACTATATGGTTTATGAGAATGTGGAAGATAACGTTGCAAATCTGAAACTGTTTGTACTACAGAGCTAAAGCAAATGGGAAAAGTGTACCAAAAGCCCAAGCTAAGAGAAGTCCATAAAGATAATGAGTGAGAGTACAGAAAAGTGGAGATAAGTAAAAATTCGATACAGTAAAAAAAAAAATCAAATTCCAGATATCACAAAACTCATGAATTATATCACTAATAGGAAGTAATAATTTCAGGATTGTATCTAGAATTTAAGGACTTCTTAAAGAACAAATTAAATGCAAATGAAATTAAATGAATGCAATCTCAAGTATCATGCATAAATATAAACAAATATGAACTCAAGCGACACGCAATGATGATTAAATTAAAGATAATGATCGACTTATTTTACTGCAAGTCAATATCTGTACATACATATGTATGTACAGTGCTCCACAAATGTCTTCATACAGCATAAACTTGTAAAATTTGCGTATAATAAAGATGTTTTGATGCGGTTTTCTTATACTAATCTTTTATTTACTTAAATCCCGTTCTAATGATACCAAAATTTCTTTAACCCATTAAGTACCCATCGAAAATTTTGAATTTGAAAAAAGTCAATTTTTCAAAATTTTTCCTCGATTTTTTCCAAAAAATTTTTTGATGCAGAAAAATTCTTCAAACAATTCTAAGAGTGACTGCAAAAAAAATGTTTCAAAAATATTTTTGCTAGTATTTTTTATAATTTTTTAAAAATCCTAAAAATGACGATTTTAACCCCTTTTTCATACTTTTCTCACAAAAAGTGGCTTTTTTGCAGTTTTCAAAAAATTATAAAAAATACTAGCAAAAATATTTTTGAAAAATTTTTTTTGCAGTCACTCTTAGAATTGTTTGAAGAATTTTTCTGCATCAAAAAATTTTTTGGAAAAAATCGAGGAACAATTTTGAAAAATTGACTTTTTTTCAAATTCAAAATTTTCGATGGGTACTTAATGGGTTAAAGAAATTTTGGTATCATTAGAACGGGATTTAAGTAAATAAAAGATTAATATAAGAAAACCGCATCAAAACATCTTTATTATACGCAAATTTTACAAGTTTATGCTGTATGAAGACATTTGTGGAGCACTGTATGTATGTATGTACAATAATTCAGTTCTCTAAATAAATAACAACGTTTCTATCGCCCAAGGTCACATACATAATTATGAACGGTGCAGGCGAGTTTATATATCATCATTATATGGAGCTTGTATTTGTGAAACGTTTTATGATCCCATCATAAAGCGTAAATATAAAACAATTCTAACTTGGCGTTTAACTAAAAATAATAATAAACAAACAAAGAAATACATATGCATGTTCATATATGTAGCTAGTGAATAGAGAAAACTGCAACTCACGCTAGTGACGAAGGCTAGTTTATTAGATTCTTTTATAACCCTTAAAATTATCTAGGTTTCATTCTCAAAACGATAAGATGACAAACTATTTTAATATCTTTGATAGATTTTATTATCAGCTAAACTTCAATATATATTATATGAATGAATCTATAGTATGATCCATCGATTATCTGCACTTTTCACCATACTTGGGGGATTGCGTAGAAATAATTTCATCAGCTGGATTAGCTGTGACTAACCAAGACTGACTAAGACAAATCACGAGCTATGGTCACACACCCACTTTAACTCATACATATGTATATGTATGTTCAAGTATTTCTATATGTAATTCACATTCAACTGATACTAGCCTAATTCGATTAAACTCGTAAAACCAGGGCGTTTGTACCTTGTGCCCATTGAAAGCGACTTTGAGGTAATGTATGCTACAGAAGAGAAGCAGAAGCTGGCGACCCTATAAAGTATATATGCAATGTTTATACATACATATATTCTTGATCAACATCAACAGATGAATCAATTTAATCCAGCGGTGGGCACGAAATCTGAATTCGGGAGCATTACAACAAAAGCTACAGCAACCTATTAGAGTCTGTCTACCTACTTTTTCGACCAAAAAGTTGGGAGCAGTCGCTAGCTCCCGGAGCCCATGCGTGCCCACCGCTGATTTAATCAATCATAAATCCAAATGAAAAATCAGTGAATCAAATGAATCTTCGAATAATGTCATTACAAGAAGCGAGATATTGTCTGAATCATAGTTATCGTGCTATAAAGTTGACCTGCAAATTTCAATAGCATCGAATAAGAATTGTTTATTGGCCACAGGGTATTGTATAGTCAAGCAGCGCAGACTTTTTCTTCCTATTCTGTTATATGTTTACCTATTGAATGTGTATTAACTTTGAATGTACTACGTGTATTTTCCGATTCTATTATTTTTTCCTTTTATGTGGAATGTAGTATATCAATCTTGATTGCGATAACGTTGCCACTGAGCCACTTGAGCTAAGTTGTGACTTTGCTCGTAATATCTACATAGATAGGTATATATGTATGTACATATATTTATATGTTTATAGGTATGCCTAAGTACATGTATTATTATTTAAATGCAGTTCAATTTTAAAAGTGTTTATATTCAGATCATCGTTATTATATTTCTACAGTGCCTGCGAGCTGTTAACGCACACGTCCGCACAGTACAAATAATTATATTGAAACAGGAAATGCGCATCCAATAAAATGGAGTGTAGATAATAACCAAAAAATCGATCGCACGATCCCATACCATAATTAATCAACAAAATACAATATATACGTGTATATTGCAAATAAATTATATTTTAATAAATACTTATATAACCAGAAAGAAATGCACAATCTTTGGACTGACAAAATTGTGATACTCTCCCAAATTGATCATACACTAGACGGCATATTTATTTTGACAACATTTAAAATTAAGTCTACTCGATATTTGAACCTACTTCATGTACATTTTGGCATTAATGGAAAGGTCATTTAAATACCCTTTGAATGATACATAACTTTCCTTAACCCATTGGGTAACCATTGAAAATTTTGAATTTGAAAAAACGTCAATTTTAAAACTTTTTTCCTCGATTTTTTTCAAAAAATTTTTTGATGCAAAACAATTCTTCAAACAATTTTAATAGTGACTGCAAAAAAAAATTTTCAAAAATCTCTTCGCAAGTATTTATTATAAATTTTTGAAAAATGCAAAAAATTCACTTTTTGTATGAAAAGGAGGAAAAAGGGGTTAAAATAGTCATTTTTAGCAGTTTTCAAAAAATTGTAAAAAATACTAGCGAAGAGATTTTTGAAAATTTTTTTTTGCAGTCACTATTAAAATTGTTTGAAGAATTTTTTTGCATCAAAAAATTTTTTGAAAAAAATCGAGGAAAAAAGTTTTAAAATTGACGTTTTTTCAAATTCAAAATTTTCAATGGTTACCTAATGGGTTAAGGAAAGTTATGTATCATTCAAAGGGTATTTAAATGACCTTTCCATTGATGCCAAAATGTACATGAAGTAGGTTCAAATATCGAGTAGACTTAATTTTAAATGTTGTCAAAATAAATATGCCGTCTAGTGTAGGTAATAGGTACAATTTATAGTAATTATATAGCAAATATAAGGCTTTAAGTCCAAAAATCAAGATTCATCTATTCAGTTAAGCTGAGAGATCAGTTTTTAAGAAAACATTTCTTATATGTAAGTTAAAATATCAAAAAAATCGGATTTGTTTGTATTACAACTTTCTCGACAAATTTATATAGCTCTTAGCACGTATTATATTGTACTCCATATCTATCAGGAAATTGCATTGAGCTACAGCAATCAAAAATGCACAATTCTTAAACAAAACAAAACATTAAAGAAGACGAGGAAAAAAACGTAATGCAAAAGAGAATAAAAGAATAAAGAAAACAATTTTGTTGTCATTTGTAGAATTTTATGGGCAGAGAGCCAACAAATTTTTTAGATGATACGAATCGGGGCAACCGAAATACACACATAAAGATAGAAAGATAGATATATACCTAAGATATCGGTATATATAGCCAACGAACATAATTATGATACATATTTGATGAATAAAGTGTCTATTTTGATTGAAGGACATATCGTATGTATGTAGTTATAACTCTTGAATTGGGTCAAACACTTATGTATCTCAATAAGTTTGGGTTAGATATTCATACATATGTAGAACAGTCGGAAATACGATTCTTTATGGCACGGGCGTTAGAATCGTTTACCGTAACATACAAAATGAGCTGTCATCAATTTGAGGTTTGTTTTGGAAGACGTGTCTACCCAAGTAATTCCCAGTTTGCGTATTCTTGATTTATTTACAACGGCAATAACCCAGACAAACAATTATAATTAAATATACAATTTATGCAAATGCAAAATTGCACACAATCCTGTGTGTAGTAATTAAAAAATACATACATAATTTATTGGACTGAAAATTACAAAATAAGATAATCCATATTTGAGATTGTAAAGTGGCATTAAATTGCTATTTAAGCAGGTATATAATGGACGTCAATTTATCAATTCAACCCAGGAATGTGGCAAACAACCTCAAACTTAAAGAGAAGTCAACGTCTGTATCTTGATATTTATTTGCATTTATCTGCAGAGGGTATGCTAATATTATTCAGGAATATGTAACACCTTGAAGTAAGGTATTGACTCGAAAATAAATGCAAGAGCAAGACATTTTGTATACATTCTCTGTAAAACTAGCTAGTTCAAAATTTCAGTATTATTCCAATTAACATTTCACTTAAATTAGCATTGAAAATCATAGTGCCAGTAAAATATAATTTTATTAATTAATAAAAAACAAAAATAAATAACCAAGAACATGTTTCTGTTTGTTAACTTTTTTCTTTGTCAAAATAATTACTTATCATACTGTATTTCCTTTTTAGCGAAAGCTCTCGCCAAAAGCTCTGCAACAGCTCCCTTTGGGTATCCATGTATTATACATTTATATTTACCTTATAAGAATAAAGAAGACCAATTCCTTTGTGAAAGCTTTCATATAGAGCTTACACTTTACGGAATACGCTCGAAAATTATAAAGAGTAATATCTTTCTTTTAGCATTACTAATTCAACTATTTGCAATAAATTTCGAATTGCTCTAATCATAAAATTTGACTAGACTTTATTCAATTTAATTAAAAAAGTGAACTTCAAATATATTTTTATATGTAATATAGCTTGTGGTTTCTGTTTTTTTTTTATACTGATAAAAACGGGTCTTTCATTGTGCCTTGAGCCGTATTATTCTCAAAACTATGAGTTGCCATTTTTGAAGTAATGACATCAGAAAGCTGTCTTATAAACGAGCTTAAATTGCAAAAGTAATGAAAGCTTTTTTTTTTGTTATTTAATGCTTCAGATTATCGTTAACTGTTTCCTAGAGTATCGAATCTTCGACAGGTCCAAAGATAGCGCTACATTCTGGTTGCTTTTGTTTTTGTTGTTTTTGTTTGTGTGGCGCCAGTCAGCAAATCTATGCGATATGTCTGGCCATATAATTGATGTCCGCATGCAATTTTCAGTGCATTTGCATTGCAAAATGTCGGAATGGGTGAGTGGCAAAGCTTTAGCATGAGAGTCTGATGAACTGAGTACTGAGTACTGAGTGGGTAGCGACTGTTGAGCACAACAACACGAATACTGCAAATTTTATATTCACTCGCTGCAGGCTTAAAACTTGCAGGCAGCACTTCGGCGACAGAGTCGTCACGATGGAGATGGAGAGAGACAGAGAGAGAGAGGGAGGCCGAAAGAGAGAAAGATTATGGCAGCGCTGCTGCTGTGGTGAGTTTTAATCGCTGCCGTTGGAGGTGTGGCAATGTCGCTCTGACGTAGTCGGTGATAAAAACAGCAATTTATTTTGGCAAAACTAACCACAACAAGATGTAAACAAAGCACACACACAAGCACACCTCCGAATGGCGATCTAAATAATATATAATACAGGCACGAGCAAAAACACGAGCCAACAACAACAGTCGAATACAAAAACTCGCAATGCAAAATATGTAAATAATTTAAAAACAAGCAACAACCACAAGCAGTGTTCGACGTTTTTTTCTTTTTCACTTTTTTTTTTTTTTGCATATTTTGTTTTTATCCGCACATTTGCAAGGCAGAACAAACAAGCAAAAGGCAAACAATGAAGCCGCAAAACGAGTTATGAACTCTCCCAACCAACAGTTGCCGACAGCGCTGTCAGCGCCGCGGTCGCCGTTGCCGTTGCTGGCGAAGGTGAATAACACCAAGCAGCAGCCTAAAAGTGAGAGGGAGAGTGCAGCGAGGCGAGGGAGAGAGAGAGAGAGGTAGCTTACAACAACTAAATTTGCACATCTGCCTGCCCAACAGCTTTTCCAAAACGATTCTGTTTACTCGTTTTTATTGGGCAAGGAGGGGCAACAGCTGTTGCAGAGTCCTTGCTTCCGCCATGTGAGAAGTGCGCCTGTCTGCATACTAGCATCCCCTCCTCCCCCCTTCGACTAAGCGCTCTAAACCTTGTCACACCAGGAAGACATCGTCGACATTGCGATGGCTGTGAAAACAGAAGAATTCTTTCTTTTTTATATTTTGCATATTTTATATTTATTTTCTGCGCCTTTTTTGCTGTTGTAGCCGCTATTTTCCTCGCGTTTTAAGATTTTTTTTTGTTTTTTTTTTATATAAATCTAAAAATAGCTGAAAGCAAGCACATGACAGACGCAGCCAAAGCTGACTGCGACGTCAACGTCGACGCCAACGCCGACGTCAGCAGTCTATAGTGGTTTAGGATTACAAAAACAATATCAACAAATGGCGAACTGCGCGGCGCGTCCACAGGTGGCTCTTTCAACTGATGCACACTTTGTCCAGACTCGAAGCTCCGTCTGCCTCTCTGCGCTTCTCTGGCTCTCTCTCTCTCTCTCTTTGGCTCATATCAATTGCCTTTCGCAGAAATCTATGCTACAATAAAGCTTTGCGGATCAATTCAAGATACATGGCATTTTCTCCGGTTCTCTATTGATTTCGAAAAGCTTTATTAGTTGTAGAGCTTTTGGAAAGCTCTTGCCATAAACATTTCTGTTTATCACGCCAATCTACATTGTCCACGGTCCCAGACCCAGACCCCGACCCAGGCCATTGTCAATTTCATTGTTCAAGACATGTTTTGACTAGACACTCAATTGAGTGTGTGTGCATGTGCGTGCGTGTGTGTTTGTTTGTTTGTTTGTGTGCGTGCTTGCATTTATTCTATTCTCATCTAGTTAGCTTTACTTCTACTCATACTTTGCGCTTGTTTACTTGAACCTGACAAAGTCGACGTCTCACCACCCGCCAACCCTTGAATGTTTTTTTGTCGCCCTGCCCGCTTAACCAAAGCGAAGCGAAACAAAACAAAACGGAAATAGCTTTAAAGCTCTGACATGCGACCAAAGTACGGTTATTGCCAGATATCGATATCGACATCGGCATTTGCATTTGCAAAGCGTTAAGTGCTAAATGAAGCCTTTAAGTAACATTGGCTTAAAGAATAACCACAAAATATAAAACACAAAAAAAATGTTCAAGATTGCCTGCTTGACTTGTAGATACCCTATGAGTAAATTAACAATAAGCTGAACTTCTTTTATACCACTCATAATAAGTGTTCGTTTTCTATATTCTTTGAAATTTATGTAACAGTGGGAAGGCAAAGTCTTCGACCCTACACAGTATATATTTTCTTGGTTTATTTTTTAGACCGCGTACTTTAAAAAAGTAAAGGGATCTTTTAACTTTGTCACAAAAAAAAATGTGCGTAACAGGCAGAAGGAGGCGTGGCAGACCCCATAAAGTATATATATTCTTAATCAGCATCAACAGCCGAGTCGATATAGCCATGTCCGTCTGTCCGTCTGTAAGAGCGCCTAGATCTCAGAGACTATAAGAGCTAGAGACTCCAAACTTGGTATGTAGGTTCGTCTATATTGGGAGCAGATCGAGTTTGTTTTAGATTTTGGATCAGACCACTATATCATATAGCTCCCATAGGAACAATCAGTTGAAAATCAAGTCTTAGTATGGAAAACTTTTTTGCTGTTTGAGATATTTCAACCAAACTGACAGAATATGTATATAAAAGATGGTCCCATACATACTGACCAAATTTGATTGAAATCGGATTACTATATCATATAGCTGCCATAGGAACAATCAGTCGAAAATCAAGTCTTAGTATGAAAATCTTTTTTGTTGTTTGAGATAACTAAATTAAACTGACAGGGATGGACCCATACATACTGACCAAATTTGGTTGGAATCGAACTACTATATCATACAGATCCCATAGGAACAATCAGTTGAAAATCAAGTCTTAGTATGGAAAACCGTTTTGCTGTTTGAGATATTTCAACCAAACTGACAGAATATGCATAAAAAAGATGGTCCCATACATACTGACCAAATTTGATTGAAATCGGATTACTATATCATATAGCTGCCATAGGAACGATCAGTCCAAATTAAGTCTTAGTATGAAATTATATCTTAGTATGAAAATATCTTTATAATAAGTACGGGGTCTCCGACAGTCGAGTAACGCTCGACTGTAGCACCGCCGACTAGTTTTATTTATTGTTTGTCAAGCGATTCTTCAGAAATTTTTTATTTTTGCTTTTATTATTATAGTGAATGAACTTGATATGAAGTTGGAATATTTTCTTAGGACATCAAAGCTTATAAGGAATATGAAAAAAGTGTAAAAAAAATTTAAAAATTTCGACAAATAATTAGGGTATTCAGAAACTATGATATTTGTGTTATGTGGCAAAGTGATACCACAGTAGATAGTGAGTGACCTTTTTAAGTTTCTGTTGTCGTATTTATGATATCATTGAGTTAAATTTCAATGAACACCTGTTTTGTATAAAGCAAGCATTCTCTTTATTTCGTTTTAGATCATGCGTCTGGTTTTACCCTCTCTTACTCCTGTGTTTTTTAATGCTTTAGCCACTGTAAAAAATCAATTAAAAAATTAAAAAAAATTTGCATCTCTTTATTTAAATTTAAAATCTGTCCTAAGGGACAATCACTAAAATTATCACTTGTGTGAATCGAACCCTAGTTATTTAACTGAAAATTCGAATTCTGACAGGTCAGCGCCTCTGACCGTAGAGCCACCGGACCAAGAAAAGTTACTAGCTTTTACAGCCAATACCAATACCAACCTCAGTGTGACCTTATTTCGTTAGGTACTTTAAACAGTCTGGCAACCTTTCTCCTTTTGAAATTTTGTCTCAATACGACGAATTTTGTATGCATACCCCAGGGCATGTTTGGTGTGATATACTTTTTTCTGTGTGTTTGTTGTCATTACAACATATAACACTTTGCCACGTAACACAAATATTAGAGTTTCTGAATACCCTAAATACTAAGAATAGCAATATTTGGAAACAAACATTAGAAAAACCAAGTCATTAAACAAAGAATTTGAAACAAATGACAAAACCAAATTTAAATTAGTAAAATATATATTATTAATATTTTGGTTAAGTTTTCAAAATACTCTTTAAAAGAAAGCAGCAGAAACTAAATACATTTTATCGTACCATTTATATAGAATTATCTAGAATCAACAAGTGTCTACATTTAGATTTTGTGCGCCACCTTTGAATAAATATAATAGATACTTTTCCTAATGTAAATTAAATAGATTATTCTCTTATTTTTGTAGTCTTAATGTTTTTCTTATTTCAATTTGCAAATTTCTGTTCTCTGAATGTTTTACTCAATTGAATTTATGTATTTTATTTGTGCCCCCTTTTGTATCTTTATTTTCCTTTCCTTTAATATTAATCAAAAACTTTCGCTGCTTTTGCAGTTCTTACAAACATGTTCAGAATTCGTAGGAGATATTACAGGGTATGAGCTTTGTTGCAGCATTTCGCATTAGATATGTAAATAGATAGATATGTATGTATGTATGTAGATAGACTATCTATAGAAGCAAGTGTACTGATAGCCTGGCCCATTCATTAGTGGAAGAAAAGCAGGAGCTCAAGTTGTGTTCATTATTCATGCAACTCAGATAGATTTGCCACATGCCAGTTTGAACACAGCCAAGTTAGCCAGCCAGGCTAGCCAAATTAGCCCAGCGGGAACAATAGACGACATACATATATATAAACAAATACAGGTGGTTCTGAGGTGCTGGCTTCGAATCTATTCGAAAAAAACAGACGCGCACAACAAAAGGGCCACAACTTGGAAAGAGAGACGCGACAAACAAAATGTGCAAAAAGAGAGCAGTCAGTATTCATACATACATAATCAGATCAAAAAGTATTAGTAGTAGTAATTAGTAATAAT
This sequence comes from Drosophila subquinaria, assembly GCA_037043405.1. Classification (NCBI taxonomy): domain Eukaryota; kingdom Metazoa; phylum Arthropoda; class Insecta; order Diptera; family Drosophilidae; genus Drosophila; species Drosophila subquinaria. The sequence continues at coordinate 11,636 of JBAMBL010000399.1, read as the reverse complement.
ACAAGTATTAGGACCGTTGTTTCAATGCACATATAAAGTCTATTTAACATATAGTAACTCGACAGCTAAATATTGAGCATTTTCCGCCGCTAAAAATTTTCCTCACGTCGGTACTAGGCTTAAGACTTTGCAAAAAAGAAGCTGTTTAAAATGTAAAAAACTTGTGATATTATTCTTTTCAACATCAAGAAAGTTTAAGAATACAATAGATTACTATTGCGTTTATATATTTAGGGTATTCAGAAATTAATATTTGGCAGTGGCAAAGTGTTATATGTTGTAATGACAACAAACACACAGAAAAAATTATATCACACCAAACATGCCCTGGGGTATGTATACAAAATTCGTCGTATTGAGACAAAATTTCAAAAGGAGAAAGGTTGCCAGACTGTTTAAAGTATCTAACGAAATAAGGTCACACTGAGGTTGGTATTGGTATTGGCTGTAAAAGATAGTAACTTTTCTTGGTCCGGTGGCTCTACGGTTAGAGTCGCTGACCTGTCAGAATTCGAATTTTCAGTTGAATAACTAGGGTTCGAATCACACAAATGATAAATTTTGTGATTGTCCCTTATGATAGATTTTAAATTACATAAAGAGATGAAATTTGTTTTAAGTTATTAAATTGATTTTTTACAGTGTCAAAAGCATTAAAAAACACAAGAGTAAGAAAGGGTGAAACCAAACGCATGAGCTAAAACGAAATAAAGAGAATGCTTGCTTTATACAAAACAGCTGATCATTGAAATTTAACTCAATGATTTCATAAATACGACAACAGAAACTTAAAAAGGTCACTCACTAGCTACAGTGTTATCACTTTGCCATATAACACAAATATCATAGTTTCTGAATACCCTAAATATATCATACTCCGATTGAGGTAAAAATTAATTTCCAAGTGCTTTCGGACCAAATAAACATAACTATCTCGTATGCGTTTTAAAATAAAACTTTGCAAAAATAAGGGACACCCTAATGTAAATACATTCCTACATATGTATGTATGTACGTACATGTGATGAATATTAATATTCGCTCCCTATTCAAAATGTAACTATACACCTTGTAATGACCCAGCAAGCAATATGTGCGTTTTCTGACACGGAATGAGCGTTTTTTTCTAAGAAAACGGTCGCACTTAATGTGGAAGATTTCTGAGTCTAATCTGACTCCTTTCTCACACAGATATAAGTGCTTTCACCCTCTCAAAGAAGCATATAAAAACCTCAGAAAAGACACATAAAAGCTACTTTTCTAGGCACTAAAATCGTCTCCTTAAAGGTTGTTTTCAAATGCTTATTGGGGTGCAAATTTAATTGCAAATAGTGCACTAAATAAGAGACTAAAACGGAATTAATTTTATTGATCTAATAATATAATTAAATTTCACTTAAAAGTTAAAGTGAGAAGAATGTTGAAACTTGAACATAAATATCATAAATGAAGGCTGGACTTCAAATGTACATTTTTAAATTAAAACTGATATATACATATGTATGTATGTATAAAAATTCTTAAATATTATTTTGCAAACACGTCTTTGTCTTACACGTTTTATTGCACAACTGAATGAATATGTATGTAAATTGCCTGCCGTCTTGCATATCGCATGATTCTGCATTCCGTTATTTTCAGCGCCGTTATATTCAATTATCTGCATACTTTAACTCCGAAAATGCTTACACTAGTGCTTTTTATGAGCCCGTGCTTAGAAAGCACTGAATGTACTCCGAATTTAAGCTCGGGACTTTTCAGACACATAATTCCGAGCGCTCCACAGTGGTCGGACTTGTATGGAGACATGCGACAAAAAAAGTTATACGTGTCCTACAGATCCATAATTTAAACTGCAAGCTTATAACATTATTATTAAACTATTATGAAAAAATTGGGCGTGGTTATTCGCCCATACGCCCACACCACCCATTTATATATATAAATATAAAATAAAATTCGAGTATATTGTTTTTTTAAATACAACTGAACCGAAAATTTATTAACAAAAAGAAAAAACATGAGATAAAATTATAAAAAAAAATAGTTTAATACAGTTTAAAGAAAATTAAAATGAATTAATCTTCACATAGTGTAAGAACAGACTCTTTTAATAAATTGAAAAGAAAGCCCTATACCAATTTAAATGAACCAAAAATAACGTAAATTATAAAGAAAAATACAAATTTGACATTTAAAACAAAAATAAACAATAACAAACACATAAAAGAGCACATACCAACACTTACGAAAAACACAAAAAAACAGACACAAATACCTATTGCACTCCGATCAACATATCGCTATGAAAAGGCGGCTTAAGGCAGCTAATATTGGTTTATTTGAATCTCAACATATGTATCTATGATCAAAACAAATATAAGCCTGGGGATCGCTGGGGAACACAACTAAAAGCTTAAGAGAAGTTAGAAATTGGAAACGAAAAACATTCACAAAAGACCTTTTGGTTATTAAGGATTTCTTGGACGACACAAATCGATTTACAAATAGTTGGGTAGTTTAAATTAAACTTTATACCTGTACGAACGATTTCCATTTTACTTTAAAGTTATTGGCGTTTATTTTAAATGCGTTTTTAATGTGTAAGGATTGGGCTTACTCTCTGCAAAATAACAACACACTGAATTGTCAAGCACGTGGATTAACTTTAAGGAACTTTTTTGCATAGAGCGAATGGTCGCACTGAAAAAATACGTTTGATTCAAATAGCAAATTTATTTATGAGATGAACGACATTATTCAAATTGTAAAATTTCGACTTTGGTTTTTTGATTTTTGTCGTATGGGAGCGACCACTGTGCGCTCTGAACTTGGCTTGCTGGGGAGGGTCATTACGAGCGTTGCCAACTTTCACTCACTCTCATGTGTTTGTGTGTGTGTGTTTGTGGGGTGTGTTGCAGTCTATGCGACAGCGCACAGTGGTCGGCCCCATAGGCCAAAAATAAAAAAATCAAAGTCGAAATTTTACAATTTGAATAATGTCGTTCACTACTCATAAATAAATTTGCTATCTATCTATTAAAATGTATTCTTGTTTTTGCTTAACTATAACGGGTCTTTTTAAGAATAGCTGCAAAATGCAAAGAACGAAACATATTTGTTTTTGCTGCGTGAGCAACTTAAAAGTAACGGTCTCAAGAGAAATCAAAATACTTTTAAAAAACAAAGTGCTTGGACAATGAAGAGTTTAACTATTATAAAGACAGGTATTTAGTACTTATAATTATAATTCGCGAGTTCTTAGCATGTTGTGTTGATTTTATTTTGTTGGTGTAAAATTTTTGCTTATTTTAGTACTAATTCGTGTTTAACCTTAAATTTCACTTAGAGTTTTAGCTGTGATCTTAATCGAATTAAATAATCAAATTAGTTTTAAAATATTCCTCAATATATACAGATATTATGCTAATATCTGTTAATCGCTGTGTTCTACCGTTTTGACTAAAGCTCTAATTTGATTTATTTACTTGGGGCCTGAGGGCCGTATGTGCTGGAGTAGGGTTTTGGAGATGCTTAGGTACGACCACTATATGTTTTACTAATGTTCATATTTTTATAGAATTATGGAAAAAAATATATAAACTATATCATCAGTTAAAGTATCTTTAGTAAAAGAAAAATCCCTCATAGCTATGGGAGCTATATGATATAGTTGTCCGATTTTAACCAAATTTGGTAAGGATGTATAAAACTGCGCCAAACACACAATCTGTGAGTTTGGTTAAGATATCAGAAGAAACAAACAAGTTTTTCATACCAAAACTTGATTTTTGACCGATCGTTCCTATGTCCGCTATATGATATAGGCGTACGATATGACCAATTTTCCTACTACATATTTAAAATATTTTTCTAGATTTTTGGTATTAATTTCATAAAGTTGTCACCACTAGAAGTATTTATGGCCGCTCGTTTCATACAAGCTCGACCACTGTGCAGCGACACGCCCATACACATCCTCACACACACACACACACATGTGAGAGTGAGTGAAAGTTGGCAACGCTCGTAATGACCCTCTAGTACGGCTAATTTTCGGCTAACATTTTTGGCACGCGTTTGATTTGCACAATATTGCGTAAAATAATTTGTGTGGATAAGTGGTTTTTTATTTGTTGTAATGACAAAACTTACCTTTGTCATTAAAACTAATATAATGGTTGAAAAATATTGTTCTTATTTCTCTATATTACTTCAGACTGCATTCTGGATTACGCTAGTGGCGTTGTGGAGGAGCTGCGTCCGCCCTTGTGGGCTTAGAAAAAAGATATTTTAAAGAATCTTAAATCAATGGGGCGAACGAGCGTCGATACTATCGCTCTCTGCATACCAATGGGGCGCATGGCACTGCGGCGACCAAGCGTGCCTCAACATTCTCTGACGTTTTGGGCAGATATCCCTTTGCAAAACACGTCAGTTGAACACATTGTGAGAAGTGTTGCCAATTTAGCTATTTTCCCGACAGATTTAGTGGGTTGCAACTGGCAAATTCGGGATGAATTGTAAAACAGGGGGTAGCGGGAATTTTAGCTACCCCCCTAACTTTGTCAAAATTTTGTATATTAAAAAAGAATGGATGCAGACTTCCTAATTTAATCATCTATTCATTTAAATTCCGTTTGAATGATGCAAAAACTTTCTTAACCCATTAAGTACCCATGGAAAATTTTTAAATTTTTTTTGTGACAGTGTATATTTTAACTTTTTTCCTCGGTCCCAAATAAAAAATATTTTGATGCAAAAAAATTCTTAAAATAGTTCTAAGAGTGATTGTAAAAAATTTAGAAAATAACCGCTAGTATTTTTTATGATTTTTTGAAAATGGTTAAAAACCCATTTTATGTATGAGAAGGAGGAAAAAGGGGTTAAAATAGTAATTTTTAGCTAATTTTAAAAAGTCATAAAAAATATTAGCAAAGATATTTTTCAAATTTTGTTTGCATTTACTCCTAGAACTGTTTGAAGAAATTTTTTGCATCAAAATACTCCAAAAGCACTAGATTAAATCAATAAAAATATCGATTTACTATTCTAGCGTTTTTTTTAGCTATCAACAAATTGTTTTAAGCTTTATTCAGCTTTTTTCAAAGCCTATTTTGGCTTTTTCAAGTCCCGAAGAGTTGGCAACACTGATTGTGAGGGAAATAAGCGTGCGTTGACGACAGTCACAAAAACGTCGACGAAACGTTAATACAGCGTCGGTCTGCCGTACTAGAGGGGAACTAAAATACCAGCGTGAGTGTATGTGTGTATTACATAAGTTGTTTAAGATATTTATATAGTTTTCAGTAAACCTAATCCCAATATTGACAGTCACTTTTAGAATTGTTTAAAGAATATTTCTGCATCAAAATTTATTTTTTTTTTTAAATCAAGAAAAAAAGTTAAACAAAATTTCCTTTTTTAAAATTCTAACTTTTCGATGGGTACTTAATGGATTAAAGAAATTTTTGCATTATTAGGACGGGATTTAAGTGAATAAAAGATTAATATTAGAAACCCGCATCAAAACATCTTTATTATACGCAAATTTGACAAATTTATGCTGTATGAAGACATTAGTGGCACACTGTATGTGCTTTGCAGCGCGTGTAGTGAATCAAAATAGTAATGTCACACAGATAATTATTTAATTTGTTTTTTACGTTAATTCACATAATATTTATCTTATTTTTAATTATTATAATTTTATATTGAAATTGACTTTGAAATGCTTTACCCATCCAAAGCTCGTTTGCTCTCTTCCAAGTGGGATGATTTCAAAAATATCTTGTTATCTATTACCACCTTTGTAACGACGTTTGTAAGCAGAAACTGGCAATTTAGATCATAAATAAAGGTAAATTTTTCCATATAAATACAGGGTAGGCCATTTAAAGTGGAAGCATTTGTTTTCGAAAAAAAGAGGGAAATTTTTTTTTTTTTTGTTTTCATCTCATTCATTTATTTCGGTCCAAGGAGAAATTTTCTAGTTAGTTTTTGAAAATGATATCGCGTAAATGGCCACCATTAGCTTTGGCCGCAAAATGTGCCCTTTTTCGGCATATTCCATCACTTTTGCCAGTGTATCGGCCGATATGGCTCTTATTTCGCGGCGTATGTTGGCTCTGAGTTGAGCTAGTGTCCTTGGCTTGTTGGTGTATACCTTGGACTTCAAGTAGCCCCATAAAAAAAAGTCTGGCGGCGTCAAATCGGGTGATCTCGGTGGCCAGTCATAATCGCCTTTTTTCGATATGATTCGTCCGGGAAACAATGGCCGCAATAAATCGATGGTTTTTCGTGCTGTATGGCATGCAGCGCCGTCTTGTTGAAACCAAAAGTCAAATCACCATGAATTATGCGTCGGAGCGTGATCCTTGCAATTTCCAATTCCTGAGAACGGCGATAACTCGATGCTCTTGGATCCGCCTCAATATTGGCTCGTACGGCTTCAATATTTTCATCGGAACGTCTTGTGCGTTGTCGGGATGAGTGGTTGGCATTACTAACATTACCGGAGTTCACAAATTTTGCGTATAAACGCCTTATGGTGCTATCACCGGGAGCACTTTTAACTTTATTTTTTGCACGAAACGCACGTTTGGTTTTCACAATCGAGAAGTTATTTTTAATGTAAAGCTGAACAATTTCAGCACGTTCTTTTGGAGTGTACTGTTCCATGTTATAAATTGTCTTGAAATGACGCTTCCAACGCGCTATGTCATAAGTCGATCTGACAGCTCTGTCAAAAGTTATAGGGTTACCCGATGCTTCCACTTTAAATGGCCTACCCTGTATATCTATATATATAAAACTCGTTGTCCTGACTCACTGACTGACTGACTGACTGGCTCACTGAGAATCAACGGTAAAAGATAGAAAGCTGAAATTTTTACACAACATAGGTGAGATAATTTCATCGTGCAATAAGACGGCGTTTTGGGAAATTCGACCTGTAAGTGGGTCAAAATCAAGGTCAAAGGTCACAGAATTGCTTAGTTTCTTAAGATATCCCAACCAAACTCACCGATTATATGTTTGGTACTGTCTTTTACATTCTGACCAAATTTGGTCAAAATCGGGTAACTTTATCATATAGCTGCCATAGGAACAATCGGATGCAAAATAACCTTTAGTATGAAAAACTTTTTTGTGTCTTAAGATATCTCAACCAAACTTACAGATTGTATGTTTGGGACTGTCCTTTACATTCTGACCAAATATGGTCAAAGTCGGATGACTATATCATATAGCTGCCATAGGAACAATCGGATGCAAAATAACCTTTAGTATGAAAAACTTTTTTGTTTCTTAAGATGTCTCAACCAAACTCACAGATTGTAGGATTGGGGCTGTCTCTAACATTCTGGCTAAATTTGGTTAAGGTCGGGTTACTATATCATATAGCTGTAATAGGGGCAATCGGATGCAAAGTTACCTTTAGAATCAAAAACTCTTTTGTTGTATGAGATATTCTTAGAAAACTCACACATTAACTCTTCTTGCTAAATTTTTAATTTTCCTCAAATTTAGCTTTTTTCCGCCAAATTTAGCTTTTTCCCGCTAAATCTGGATTTTTCCCGCCAAACCACTAAATCTGACTTTTATCCAAATTTCAATTGCAAGAAAGAAACATTAAAGCCGCGGACAGCGGAAGTTGAATATTTCCGTTTTTTTTTGCAAAAAATGCTATATTATATAAATTTGTTAAAGCGGACTACTAAGGACCTTCTTTTCAATTTTGCGAGCGAAGCGAGCGGGGGTTGGCGAGCGAAGCGAGCAGGGGGCGGAGCCCCCTAGTTAATTATGTATATAAATTTGTTAATGTAATTTTTTGAATTTATTTGTGACATTTACTTTGTGACATTTTACTAAATGGGGTTTTGCCTTGCGCTACTCGTTTTAAAAACAGCAAGAACTAACTAAAACACCAAAACATTTACAATAGCGGGTGCTTAGGATTCTTCTGTACTGCGGATTGAGAAGCTCAACGATATTCGCTTTAAGATTAATGAAGTAGTAAATAAGACTATCCTTTCAGTAATTTCTAATCATAAAATGCTTGAAAATATTGTAAAATATTACAATATGAATAAGAAACTAATGTAAACCTACAAAAAAATAAATATCGAAAAGCATATCAATTAAATATTACCTGAATTTGAGAATATTCAGGATCAAATTAAAGAATTTACGGGATTACAATTTTTAAGCCAGCATTTTATAATTTTAAGGATTGATATTTTTAAGTCTGAATTTAAAAAATACGGGATGACATATTTTAAGTCTGGGATTGCATTTGGGATTGAATTTTTAGCCTCAGTTTAAGAATTTCAGAATTGAATTCGGGATTGACAAAATCAATTATTTCATACTTGGCTTAAGAAAATCCGAGATTACCCTACTTCAGACATCTTTTCGGATCGAATTTGGGCTAACTATCCCGGATTGTTTTTTCTGTGTATGAAAGTCGGATGACTATATCATACGGCTGCCATAAGAACAATCGGATGAAAATAACCTTTATTATGAAAAACTTTTTTGTTTCTTAAGATATCTCAACCAAACTTTCAGATTGTATGTTTGGGACTGTCTCTTTCACTCTGACCGAATTTGGTCAAAGTCGGGTGACGATATCACATAGTTGCCATAGGAATGATCGGATGCAAAGTGACCCTTTGAGTCAAAAACGCAGTTGTTGTATGAGATATCCTAACAAAACTCACAGATTAACTCTTCTTGCTAAATTTTGACTTTTTTCTCAAATTTAGCTTTTTCCCGCCAAATTTATCTTTTTCCCGCCAAATCTAGATTTTTCCCTCCAAATCACTAAATCTGACTTTTAGCCAAAGTTCAATTGCAAGGAAGAAACATTAAAACCGCGGAAGTTGAATATTTCCGTTTTTTTTTACACAAAATGCTATCTGTATATATATAAAACTCTTTGTCCTGACTGACTAACTCACTGACTGACTGAGAATCAACGTGTAGCCCAAACGGTAAAAGATAGAAAGCTAATTTGCACACAACATAGAGGAGATAATTTCATGGTGCAATAAGACTGCGTTTTGCGAAATTCGACCTCTAAGTGGGTCAAAATCAAGGTCAAAGGTCCCAGAATTGGTTAGTATGAAAAACTTTTTTGTTTCTTAAGATATCTCAGCCAAACTCACAGATTGTATGTTTGGGACTGTTTCTTACATTTTAACAAAATTTGGTTAAAGTCGGGTTACTATATCATATAGCTACCATAGGAACAATCGGATGAAAATAACCTTTAATATGAACAACTTTTTTGTTTCTTAAGATATCTCAACCAAACTCACAGATTGTATGTTTGGGGCTGTCTCTAACATTCGTGCCAAATTTGGTCAAAGTCGGGTTACTATATCATATAGCTGCCATAGGAGCAATCGGATGCAAAATAACCTTTAGTATGAACAACTGTTTTGTTTCCTAAGATATCTCAACCAAACTCTCAGATTGTATGTTTGGGACTGTCTCTTTCTCTCTGATCGAATTCGGTCAAAGTCGGGTGACGATATCATATAGTTGCAATAGGAATGATCGGATGCAAAGTGACCCTTTGAGTCAAAAACGAAGTTGTTGTATGAGATATCCTAATAAAACTCATAGATTAACTCTTCTTGCTAAGTTTTGACTTTTTCCTCAAATTTAGTTTTTTTTTTCGCCAAACCTGGATTTTTCCCGCGGAGTTAAACCGGACAAATAAAGACCTTTCTTTTAAATTTTGCGAGCGAATTGAGCGGGGGTTGGCGAAACTACGAAACTTCGTACTCGCTTTAAGAAACTCCAAAATTTCCATAATTTTGACACCGTTTGGGATTGATTTTATCCCGGAATATCGGTTTTTTTTTTGCTGTGTACCAATTCTTGAGGGTATTCAAATGCAGCCTTTAGTACGGAAAACTTGATTGTTTCATAAGATATCTCAATCAATCTCGTAGAACGGCATTTGGTAATGTCTTAAAAGTATAGAAAAAAAAAAGTTAGTCAAATCATCTATATGTATAAATAAATAATAGCTAGCAAAAAATAAACTAAAGACAAATTATTACATTTAAATTTGTAAGAAAATTAAGAAATTTAAACACAAAACGAATCTTAATTATTTTTCCTTATTTATTAAGCCGAAAATTGTTTACAGGATTTTGCAACCGTATAAAAAGTGTTGTTAAAGTTACTGTTACTGTAGCTGTTTTTGTTGTTTTTGTCGTGTTGCATTTGCCAAAATGCTTGTATTGTCACTCACCTTGCAGCAACAAGTGTAAATATCCACAGGTAACCAGCTCTAACTCTGAAGCTGATGTTGCTGACGTTGGTCCTGTTGCTGTTGCTCTTAACATCCGGTTGACTTTCAGCATATATTGCCACTTCTGATGTTGTTGATTTTGTTGGTGTTGTTATTACGTCAGTTCGCTTTGGTTTTTGATGTTGTGGTTTATTGGTTTTCAAAGCAGATTTTAGTTGCTGTTGCTCGTTGCAATTGCTGTAGCTGCTGTTGCTGTCATTGTTTTTGTTTTTGCTGTGCTGCAGATTTTTTAAATGCATTTCGTTAAAACCTGTTGCCAGATTGCTGCTGGAAATTATGTTGATGACGTCCGTGTTTTGCTGTTGCTGCGGTGTGCGCCTTGGACAACCGCGCAGCAATGTTGCATGTGGCGAATGTTGCTGCTGTTGATTACGCTCAATGGTTGCCGTTGTTTCAAATTGATGTCCCGCCAATTGTTGCTGGTTGTTGCAAGGCGTGGCCAGTACGCCCATGCTGTTGATGCTGTGCGTGGATGCAGCACGAAACACATTTGGCACATTTGAATGATCACTCATTATGAAACTTAAAAAAAAAATGTATTGGAAAAATAAAAATTGAAAAAAAAAAATTTCAAAAATATTTGAAAACAAAAAAGACTTTGCAATTTGCTCGATAAAAGAAATTATATTGTTGTTGTGTGATGTGACTGTAACTGTTGCTGCAATTCACCAAGAAAAGTTTGTTAATTTAAATACTGTTACGAAACTAGTTTATATCAGAAAAAATGTCAATTTGACCTATAGTGCGTGTTAGCGTGCGACGCGCTCAACAACTGCTCAATGAATAAAAATGTTGAAGTGCTACCATCCAGAGTTTTACGCCAAACACAGACAGGACTCGGTTAAGCGCACACGAGCAGCAACAACAACAAAGCCAACAGTAGCAACATCAACAAAAACAACATCACTGGCAGACACGAATCAGAGTCGTGACATTGGCCAATCGAGTGGTGGCAAATCAGAGACGAGACAAGTTGATTGGCTTGCTGCTCGGTTGCAGGCGTCGCCTGCTCGCAGCTCAAAAGCGATTAGAAAACAGCAGCAACAAAAACCGCTTGGTGCAACAGCAGCAGCAGCAACAACTGTGAGCAGCAGACGTTTGCAACTTCCGTTGTTAGCATGTATTTTTTGAGTAAGTTAAGTTTTTTTTAAGTAATTAACCAGAGCTTGCAAATAACAGTTGACCCTTTCAAGCTGTTCAAAAATAACTCTCATTTACTGACTTTTTGAGCAAAGAGTCAGAGATGAACCGTTCACATAGTATTTTGAAGGAATCGGTCTTCGCTCAGCTAACAATCTTTTTA